>BLKR01002699.1:0-182104 GCA_011170035.1 Teleogryllus occipitalis
TGCCCCCTCCGCCCTGCGCCCTCCACCCTCCACCATTTACACTCTGTACTCAGTCATTAGTGTTCCACCATTTACCCTCCTCCCATTACCATCCTTTCACCATATTCTCATCATTATCCTCCCTTTATTCTCCTCTCTTCGTTTTCATCCATTCATTCTCCCCCATTCACTCTCCCCCTCGCTCTCCTTCATTCCTCATTAGTGTTCCACCATTTACCCTCCTCCCATTACCATCCTTTCACCATATTCTCATCATTATCCTCCCTTTATTCTCCTCTCTTCGTTTTCATCCATTCATTCTCCCCCATTCACTCTCCCCCTCGCTCTCCTTCATTCACTCTTCACTATTCAGTCTCCTCCCATCGCCCTCCCCCCACCGCACTCCTCCCATCATGCTCCTCCCATCCCACATGCTTTATTCAGCTTGCTTGTTCGAAACCGGCCTTGTATTTCTCTATAATGACATGCTCTTTCACAAGGCCAGTGCTGCTAAAGATGTTAATCTAGGAGTCTTAACAGCGTGGATACGCGTGAGCGTTATGTATATTATTTGCGTTTGTTCATCTACTTTATTTTCACTATAAATCACCTTCCGGTGATTGACTGTCAAATTCCTCAAGCGTACACTTAGTTAAGTTTTACAGAAAGACCGCTGAAATGTTCCAATTTTTTTTATCGACGAGATGTAACTTAAATTTGTACACAATTTAATTGCTTCCAATAAAAACCCCTAATTGCCATTTGCTAATTCGACTGGTTCAATCATGTGGACACGATAAATCCTCAGCTGCGTCTCCTGTCGGAGTGACAAAGCAGCGCTCTCTTGTCACCGCGAGTTTTGGTATTTCTCGATGCCCTGCGCAAGCGAAGGTGTGTAGCACAGCAAGCGCCCTCGTGCGTAGAACCTCCCGTCGCCGGCGACGTACACCGTGCGGCACCCGCGCTGCTGCTACAGCTGCCGCCTGCCGCCTTTCGCCCAGAGCGCGGCCCGCTTCCCCCGCTCGCGAAGCGAGGGCCCCGGCCCTGCGGACACCGACGACCCGCGCACGGCCCTCGACGCCCTCCGGCGCGTCGCCTCCCGCCTGCGCCCGCCCTTCGCCTCCACGGCGGCCCGCTCGGGCGCCTGGGCCTTCGCCCCGCCCTCTCCCGGTAGCGCTTACGCTCTCGCTCCCACACACACACACACCCTCCAACACCCCACCCACCCACATGGACACAATCACACACATACTCTGGCACCCTCACCTCACACACAGACACTCCCAGCGCCACACCCCAACCACCCACACACACTCTTTGTCACCCCACCCACCCACATAGACACAACCACACACACTCTGGCACCCTCACCTCCCACACAGACACTCCCAGCGCCACACCCCCTCTGACCCCCCAACCACCCACACACTCAAACCCACACACACTCTTTGTCACCCCACCCACCCACCCACATAGACACAATCACACACACACTGGCACCCTCACCGCCCACACAGACACTCCCACCGCCACACACCCTCTGACACCACAACCACTCACACAGACACTCTCACCACCGACACCCTTTGACACCCCAACAACCTACATAGACATTCCCACCACTACACACCCTTGACTCCCCAACCACCCACACACCTCCCCGTCACTCTACCCACCCACATGGACACAATCACACACACAATCTGGCACCCTCACCACCCACACAGACACTTCCAGCGCCACACCCCCCTCTGACACCGCAACCACTCACATAGACACTCTCACCACCAACACCCTTTGACACCCCAACAACCTACATAGACATTCCCACCACTACACACCCTTGACACCCCCACCACCCACACACTGTAACCCACACACACTCCCCTTCACCCAATCGTCACACTCACACAGATACAATCACCCGCATACATAAGTTAACTACACTCAAACCGGCTTAGGCACAGGGTATGAAATGAAGCCATTGTAGGACGCAGACTGCTAACTAGATAGCTAGATCGAATTCAGCCGCTCTCTGGAGAAGAATACTAGCGATCGCCTGCTCTGATAGGTAGTGTTTTGAGCTTTCTCCGATCATCCTAGGCGAATGCCGGAGCAGTAGTCTAACAAATGGTCCACGAAATACGCGAGATCTTTCCTTCTTCTTCCTTGCCCTATCATCATCCTTTACTTATACACACACACCTACGTGCACTAAACTATCACACACGTCGAGAGCTTTAAGCTTTCCCCGGATAGGGTGGTGCCCCGCTCGTGGGAGAAACCTGGCAGAGGGAAAACACGCAAGCCGACGGGTAGGACGGCGCCGGATCTCACCATACAGTGAAAAAATCACCTCTACCTCCAGTGATACAAAACATGCGCTACATTTATGGGAATGTTGAGAATATGGAAGCTGATGCACCCGAGAATACGAAATAATCAGTCAAATCCACTCTCAGCATACCAGAAGGACGGCTGGGTGGGTTAGCTTACTGGCCTCTGAACCCCCAGTGTGAAGGTTTGATCCCATCCGAGGATTTTCGAATCAGCCAGTGCGCGGATTTTCGAAGGGCGGAAAATTCACAGTAGTCATTCCACTCTCAATGGCATGTAAAAGAACCCTGGCGGATGCCCGGCAAAATTAAATCCCTCCGAAAACATCCCACCCTAACGAGATCTCTTTCTCCCAACCAGATCGCTCGGACATAGTTAACAGAGACCGACATCTAGCAGAGAAAGTGAGAGTCACATCCCAGGCGGATTAAGGGACCGCCTGCGAGGTGCGCCTGCTCGATAAAGGTCCCCAGACCCGCGTCGGGGGTAGGCCTCCAAGGAAGCCTGGGTCGAAAACACGGGTATAAATAAATAAATAAATAAATAAATAAATAAATAAATAAATAAATAAATAAATAAATAAATAAATAAATAAATAAATAAATAAATAAATAAATAAATAAATAAATAAATAAGCATAGCAGAGATACTTTGGTGCGCAGGGCCGGCGGCGTACGACACGGAGCGCGGGCTGGGGCGCGCGGCGGCGCGGGCGGCGCGGCGCAGGGCGCGCAGCGACGTGGCCCTCACGCCCTTCGGCTCGCGCTCGCCCCGCGCCGTCTGCTTCCAGCTCGACGACCCCTGCCGCCCGGGCCCCGCGCTCTACCACCCAGAGGTGCGCACCTCACTTCGCCTTCACTTCCCCTCACTTCGCTAGATGCCAGAGGATTGGGGGGATTGTTTATATTGACGGCAGCATTAGTAAGTCAAATCTTTACTTGGTTTTCGATGCAAAATAGTTTCTATTACACCCGAGCAAATATTGCTAGTCATCAGATTTTGTTAACAACACTCGTTACTATCATTCATTTTGAATTCAACAAATGTTATTAAAGGACTGGGGGAAGCTATTCCGTGGCTCAAGAAAACTACTAGTACACCGGGAGGTCTCAGGGCATCAACTAATGTCACTGCAGTGCATCTGACCGAGAGGTCCTAGGGTTACACCCCCTACGGTGGTAGGATTTTCCACACTAGCTTATCAGCTAGGTCGAATTCAGTCTCTGTCTGGAGGAGAATTCTAGAAGCCGACTGCTCTGATCGGTAGTTTTCCGTGGTGTCTCCGATCAACACCAGGCGAATGCCGGAGCATTACCCTAGAAATAGAGCCACGGACGGCGGGCGATTTTTCCTTCCTCTTCCTTGGCCTGTCCTCGCCCCTTGCACACACACCAACATGCACTACACTACCACACATGTCGGCAGACCGGTCGGGAGCTGAGAGCTTGTCCCGGGTTGGGCGGTGCCCCGCTGATGTGAGATACCTCGTTCGAAAAACCCTGCTAGCCGGCGGTAGTTCGGCGCCGGATCTCACCATTTAGCGGGGGAAGGTCACCGCCACTTCCCGATGAAAAACACGCACTAAACTTACAGGACAAATTACCTTAGCCGTTGACGTGTCCGGAATCACTAATAAGTAACCAAACAACCAACCCACCCCAACAGCACCCGCCTCGGGCGTATACCCACTGCATCCCACTGTCGACTTTTCCGAAGTCCTTTACCTCTCTCTCCAAAAAGGCATGGGACGACTGCATCTCGTCTCATTTTACTTTTTAGTGTAAGGATTGATTTCTGAATTTACCGTGGTCAGCTTAGTATTATTTGATCGATTATAATCGCTCCACTTCTTTTTGTTTTGAAGAAACATTTGTACTTCCGTAGAGCACTGCATTGTTGAAAACCACACGTAAAAGTTCGTGGAAAAGAACGTGAAATCACCTATCACGAGTATCTCCTTGTCTCGCTAACTTAACATACAAAATTCTGTGTTCGATTCGTGTTCACCTGTGTTAGTTTTTCTCTGGACTGGTGAGAGAACATTTATTTGCACTACTTATGAATAGAAACTTAACACCGCATGAACGAAGCGGGATGTAGTCGGACTATGACTTCTCAGGTTACCAGAAAACAAAAGAAGATTATCTGGAAAGCGGGCGTGAGGGAAAACTCACCGCGGAAAGCAGTCGGGTGAATAAATAAATAAATAAATAAATAAATAAATAAATAAATAAATAAATAAATAAATAAATAAATAAATAAATAAATAAATAAATAAATAAATAAATAAGCATAGCAGAGATACTTTGGTGCGCAGGGCCGGCGGCGTACGACACGGAGCGCGGGCTGGGGCGCGCGGCGGCGCGGGCGGCGCGGCGCAGGGCGCGCAGCGACGTGGCCCTCACGCCCTTCGGCTCGCGCTCGCCCCGCGCCGTCTGCTTCCAGCTCGACGACCCCTGCCGCCCGGGCCCCGCGCTCTACCACCCAGAGGTGCGCACCTCGTAGCATCCGCGCACGTTGTCTTGAGCCCTCACTTCGCTAGATGCCAGAGGATTGGGGGGATTGTTTATTTTGACGGCAGCATTAGAGTGTCAAATCTTTAGTTGGTTTTCGATGCAAAAGTTTCTATTACACCCAAGCAAATATTGCTAGTCATCAGATTTTGTTAACAACACTCGTTACTATCATTCATTTTGAATTCAACAAATGTTATTAAAGGACTGGGGGAAGCTATTCCGTGGCTCAAGAAAACTACTAGTACACCGGGAAGTCTCAGGGCAACAACTAATGTCACTGCAGTGCCTCTGACCGGGAGGTCCTAGGGTTACACCCCCTACGGTGGTAGGATTTTCCACACTAGCTTATCAGCTAGGTCGAATTCAGTCTCTGTCTGGAGGAGAATTCTAGAAGCCGACTGCTCTGATCGGTAGTTTTCCGTGGTGTCTCCGATCAACACCAGGCGAATGCCGGAGCAGTACCCTAGAAATAGAGCCACGGACGGCGGGCGATTTTTCCTTCCTCTTCCTTGGCCTGTCCTCGCCCCTTGCACACACACCAACATGCACTACACTACCACACATGTCGGCAGACCGGTCGGGAGCTTAGAGCTTGTCCCAGGTTGGGCGGTGCCCCGCTGATGTGAGATACCTCGTTCGAAAAACCCTGCTAGCCGGCGGTAGTTCGGCGCCGGATCTCACCATTTAGCGGGGGAAGGTCACCGCCACTTCCCGATGAAAAACACGCACTAAACTTACAGGACAGGACAGGACCTTAGCCGTTGACGTGTCCGGAATCACTAATAAATAACCAAATAACCAACTCACCCCAACAGCACCCGCCTCGGGCGTATACCCACTGCATCCCACTGTCGACTTTTCCGAAGTCCTTTAGCTCTCTCTCCAAAAAGGCATGGGACGACTGCATCTCGTCTCATTTTACTTTTTAGTGTAAGGATTGATTTCTGAATTTACCGTGGTCAGCTTAGTATTATTTGATCGATTATAATTGCTCCACTTCTGTTTGTTTTGAAGAAACATTTGTACTTCCGTAGAGCACTGCATTGTTGAAAACCACACGTAAAAGTTCGTGGAAAAGAACGTGAAATCACCTATCACGAGTATCTCCTTATCTCGCTAACTTAACATACAAAATTCTGTGTTCGATTCGTGTTCACCTGTGTTAGAGTTTTTTTCTGGACTGGTGAGAGAACATTTATTTGCACTACTTATGAATAGAAACTTAACACCGCATGAACGAAGCGGGATGTAGTCGAACTATGACTTCTCAGGTTACCAGAAAACAAAAGAAGATTATCTGGAAAGCGGGCGTGAGGGAAAACTCACCGCGGAAAGCAGTCGGGCGATTCCCCCCGCTTGACAAGCCGCCTAAATGCCCTAGCCTTTCGATACTTACGGGTTCAAATCTCCCACTCAACCAAATTTCTTAATTTTTCTTTACATAAAACGAATCGGAGCATCGAAACAGCATGTGTTATCACTTGCTGTTATTAACCAGTTTTATACTATAAACCACACATGTTAATTATATCTTTAAATTTAAAAATTAAACCTTCATTCATTCATGCATTTCGATGTTCGAGACGCAATCGATCTATCCAAAGCAGTCGACATGCCTTCGAGCGTGATGAAGCATGATGTGTGTAAGTTTATAGATAGAGATGCAAGGATAGCAAGTTCTTTAAGTTCAAAGGTTGAGCGTTTTTAAATGCGAAGATTAGTGAGTGTATATATTCGCAATGCCCAGCAATGTTTTTGACGCGTATAGCTTTATAAAAAGTTAATATAATTATATGTAATGCATTTCATTTTTATGTTAAGGTGAATAGTAGGATTTGTCGCCATTGTACGCTCTAGCTTACATATAGCCAACGTGGTCTTAAAATATAAAACATTTCAATTACATTTTCAAAAAAATTTAACTCTGTTTTTGTGAAAGGTGATTGTATTGTTTTAGAATACGTAAATCACTACGAATTTCACGAAAACGCCAATGAAAATGCAAAATGACTCTAACATATTTTTTCCTGTATATTTTATCAGAAACATAACTTCTTCAATGATTCTTTGTACCAATTTTGTTGCATCATTAATTACGTTAGTAGCAACTTATCATGAAATTCCGTACAGTCCGTCCTATCTCTTCATTTTGTCGAAAGTGATTAGGAGTGATCGATCACCTGAATGCTGCGTGTGGAATGATCGGGAGGGTTTTCTTAGCACTTATACTGGACAGTGCTTAGCACCTCCGCTGGGTAGGAGCCAATTTAAAGAAACCAAATTGTTTCATTACAGCAACAAATATTTTTTATCATTATTTTTATTACAAAGGTTATAGTTCAATTTCATATGAATTATGTTTGTACATGCTCAGTTTTGAATAGTATCATGGGGCTTCGTAATTTGATTGTGCTTGGGAGACCTTGATAAATAGAAGTGGGCGGTGGCGTTTGCAGGAGAAGGTGCAGAAGATGCGAGCGGGGTCGGCCAACTTCAAGTCTGTGACACAGCGCACCTTCATCACTGAACGCAAGGTCAGTGCCCTCCCCACCTGCTCTCTTGCCAATACGTTTCTTTTTAGATGGTTGCTCCTATAATTTTGTTAATAGTTAACCTTATGTAGTCGCGCCCAAACTCTTAAAGTCTGACTCCCCTGAAAAGCAGAGCCACCTCTGTGCTTGCTGGAGGCTCTTGCCATTTAGGGATCAAATGGACTTATATTTATCAATCAGGTCCCGTTGGCATTCTTTCTTATTATTAAATGTTTATTTACAGTTTGTTCATACGTGAGAACAATAAGTAAAGTTTTGACTTGATAATTAATGATAATTGAAGAAAATATTAATTAGTATCCCTCCATTAATTCAGTGGATGCACTTCAAAATCTGTGACGGAAATCTAGAGGCTTGGAGTTTTAAGACGTCTTATTTCTAAACTGTTATCTAGCAAATTTACGGCTAAAGAATTGGTACGGCATTCAGATTTTTTAATAGTTTTACAAATATATTTTTTAAATTTCTTCATTAACTGTTATATTTTATAAAGCATTGAAGGCTTTCACGGCCGGAGTCCATATTCATGTTTTCTTCCGGGCTGATGGGCCGTGGTCCAATTGACTTTAAACTGCCAAATGTTTCGCCCACGAAACGTTTGGCAGTTCAAAGCCAATTGGACCACGGCCCATCAGCCCGGAAGAAAACATAAATATGTTACCATTTTAGCAGCAATCAAAATGAATTACATCGTTTCAAACATACCAAGGGGCATTGGCAATGATTCTTAATACTTTTGATTGAAATCTTTGAATATTTGTATTTTAGATTTGTTCTGGTGCCTCAGAGGTAATACAGTAGGTCCAAAGAGCCTTTAAGAATGATTTATAAATGTGTAATTTATTGTCTAATGCTAACACTGAGTTTCTACCTAACAACCAAAACAGTTTAAATATTTTAACAGGAGTTTTTTTTCTTTACACTTAATATTTTGTTGTTTTTTTTCACGTAAGTCTCATTTCAAGATAAACTACTAAATTTGTTTGTGGTAGGTTAGTTCTGTTCAATTATACTGAGGGACAAATTCTCTTCATGGTGAAAGTAATATGATTTCATTTGCTTTCATTCGCTCTTATTCACCAAGTATTTAGTCATGTTTGTAGTTTTCCCAGAATTCGGCCATGTTGAGATGTTCCTGATGCAATCTAGAAGCGTCTAGTGTATTACTGTCTGAATCAAGAAGCGATGTAGTATTGTCAGCAAATGTAGATGGTCAAGTCCCGCTGGCGTTCTGCATTCACTACTGTCACAACATATTTAATATGTCTTGTTAGAAGGTTAATAGTGACTTTCAGATCATCTCTGAAATTTCCGTTGACTCAACACTATTTAACCACTGATTACTCACTTTCGAATTCTGAAATTACTTAAAAATCAAGCATGCCCACACTGGCATTGGCATGAAATGCACAACTGGTTCGAAGAAATAATTTCTTAAGAAAGAATAATAGGTAAATAGCACATTATGTAAAGGAAAATCGCGAATTCGTGTTTCACCATCATTATTTTCTTTTGAAAATAAATGATATTCATATGAGAAATAAACTTCATTGTGTTTGGAAACACACAAAGTAAGAATTTTCATAGGCCGGCGTAACAACTTCAATTAATGTTAAGAATAGAATTGTTAAAATATTTCTGTAGAATTGATTTATAAATTAATTATAAATACATTATTAGCGTCCGGATTTATATAAATACCATATATGTTCTAGTTTTTGGTCAATACATCCTGTAAAAGTGATGTGCTGCGGACCATCACGGTACAAAACGGAACGTGATTGCTTAAGAGTAAATATTCTTTATCCAACTAAATTATTTGCTTATTTTGTTTAATCATCGTTTTCTTGCGAAATACAATATTGCATTTTCTTTGCAAATATCAGAACTGTTTTAGCAGATATGCAATGGCTATACTTCGATTTATTCATAATGGCACTTGCCGTTTAATCACCTGTTACGGTGTCATCCAATCGGTAGCTTCCACGTCACCATAGTGACGTCAGCATAGTAGTGTTTAAGCTCGCGATTGGATGAACAACTGACATCAAATGCCGCTACAAACTAATCGAAGTATATACCTTATCAACAATCTTTTGAATCCAATTCACATGAGACATCGAATTTCATGCATGCACTTGAAACAGATAAGGTTCGTGTTCCACGATAGTGCTTTTAATTTGCCTGTTTCACATCAGCTTAGCGTTATGATATCTACACCAGCGAACTCTTTTATTAAATTTTTTAATTATTTGATTTTGTATACATAGTTCAATGCATTACTCTCTCCTGTGTTTTGTTGACTTACTGTTTATACTACTAGAACCAGGTGTAGTCAATTGCAACTGCAGGTGCTCCTTTAACAACTATTGGCGAAAATATTGAGGAATGCTACCATTGGAAACCTGTTCTTTATTCTTGTAGGGAAATTACTAATGAGAGGTAGATTATAGTGATTTACTTAATTGTGTTTGAATAGAAGTTACTGGAAAGATGAGCGATATGTTTTTTATGATTGGGAAAATATTGAGTTCTTTGTAGAGCTGATTGTTTGAAATGAACCAGTGATTTTGTTGCTAATCTTAAAAAATATTCTGCATTATTTGGAGTTAATAGATGTTGAAGTTGCTGCGTTTGTCCAGACGAGACATGCGTAAAGCATAAGTGGTCTTATTAGGTATCCGTAGAGGATGTTCGAATTTGAAATGGAGAGTCTACTTTTAAAATTAACGAGAAGTTATAATTGAATTTTTTTGGCTTGTTTTGTTGGTGATGTGTATTATTTTCCATGTTAGTCGTGTACAAGAATTTAGTTCCAGATATTAAACAGCTTGGTTGTGAGAGGTCCAAGAAATTGTATTATCATTGATTAATAGCGAAGTTGGGTGTGAGAACGTCCTTAGGAAAAATATTTTCGCTGTATATTTGGATGGATTTAGCTTTATTTTTCAGTTTAGAGACAAGTAATCTATTTTATTTAAATGGAGCTGAATTTTCTTATTTATTTGTATGGAGTGAGCTAATGAAACAATGGCCTGTTGTCTGCGAATTGCGCTGTATAGTGATATTAGTGTATCCGTATTGAAGATTGAATGTAATAATTGAGATTCGTGGGAAAGCTCAGCTATTAGCCTACACTTGCCTGCCATCTGCCGGCAAGAGATGAAACTATTGGGAAGGGCGCCGCTAGAGACCTCTGGCAGTCCAAGAGTGAGACGCGTCGGCCAAACAGCGACTGCAGCCTGTGCTGCGCCCTGGGGTCTAAACAGTGTACCCGACGATCGGGGATCAGAAACATTTTCAAGTAAAGTCTGTAGATTCTGTAAGTTAATTCTGCATTTCAGATAATCTCTTTATCGTGAAAGATTAGAATCTTAATTCTAAGAATTTGCTTAATTCGGATGTATTTTACAAACAATTTTATTGGGCTTCATATTTTAATACTTTTTACAATTAAATATAGGATAAATATCCACTCGTGCTGCCAAGAAAATTAGATGTAGACGTTAAAAAAATTGAAATAACGTAAGTCAAATATTGCAGTAATTTCTATTTCCCAATATTATGGAAATAAACCTGACTTTGTGCCTCCTGCGAAGATGAGACAATGACGATGATGAGATAGAGATAGAGACGATGACGAAAAGACCAGCTCCTTCGCGAGAGCCGGGGCGATGGCAGCCAGGAATACACCCCTCATATCGCCCGCTAAATCCTGGAACCTCTAACCTCCCCCGTAGGCACAACACCGCACAGTGGAGTGGCATACGCGCTTCTTTCTCGATTACTTTCTTTAGCGTTGTTTTTAATGTCAGAAGAGAGGGAATAATGACTTGATAGAAAGTGTCAGAAAATGGAGTTCATTGGCAGGACTAGTTCTTGGGAATTGAATTCCAAATAAATTCACAGTAGTAGATATTTCTCTTAATTACTTTTGCAACCGGTTTATTATATGTATGTACCCGACTACGCTGCTAGCCAGAGAAGAAACTGGTGATGAATCTTCTGATAAATTTTTAAGTGGGGTGTTCTCTAAGATTTATTTATTTTCGTCATTAGGCTGATGTACAGTAAATAACAGACGCGGTTGCAGTTTGTAAAAAGCGACGTTTTCTCACATTGATAACAAACAAAAAATTTTTTTTTTGTGGTATCGGCCGTGTGTCGTTCAACCGTTTGAATTTTGCCGTATGAAAATTCAATTGTTTTGAATTTTTGATACATTACCACTTCTTTAAAAAAACATGAAAATATATTTTTTTATAATATGAGTAGCCTAATCATACCTCATCTTCATCTGCAGCTCATTTGTTTCGATTGTTCTTAACGGACGGCCAGTGGCTGATTTATGAAAAAGCAAACCCAGGCTCGTGCCTAGGGCGGCAAGATTTGAAGGGGCGGCAAATTTTCTGTGCAACCTTTTTAGATAATTATGTTTATTGATTAAAATATAATCAATTGAATTTAAAAATATAATATTTTTATGTACAGTTTCACACTTATTTGTAATGTTAATATTTTGGAAGAAATCGCCAAAGGATTTGTTCCAGTTTCTTCAAAGAACTGACCTTTACACATTATTTCCAAATGTCGATATCGCCTTTCCCACGTATATGTATAAATCTTTATTGAACTATTTGACTGATAGATCGTTTTTGGTTTTGAAGTGTGTCAAAAACTACTTACGATCAACATTGGGGGAAACTATATTAAATTCACTTTCGATTTTATAATAAAAAAAGATATTTTACTTAAAACAGATTGTGATATTTTCAATAAATTTGCAAACCAAAACGTTCGACGAAATCAACATATTTTTAGGAATATTGCATCTGTATGTCAACATATTTTTATTGGAATTTCTGAGAATTTGTATTTCTGTATTTATTGTTGTCAAAAGTACTAAGTTTCCAAAAATGCAGACGAAAATACACAAACTACATTAATTGCACATAACATGGAACCCAACTAGAATTTTTTTAACAGCTTTATTTTCTATCTGTTGAATCCACTGATTTTACAGAGATTTTCATGACTTATTATTATAACTGGGATAAAGCATAGGCAGGTGAGGAGTTCATTTATCTCTTACTTTGTTACTGTTCTCTTAATTTAGTGTTGGGATTTTTTAAATTATTTTGAAATTGTGATAGTCCATTGTTTAATTTTGTTTGTATGTTTAATAATTCTTTATACTCAATTTGCATTCTATTGAAGCTTTTGTGGTGGGCGTAACTTATCCTTGAAGTATCTTGAAATAATTTGTATGTCTTGTGCTGACCGTCCTAGATTGAAGTTTTTAACACATTCCGGTTTTGATAGTTCCTCAAAACAATTTACTGACAGTTTTCTAATGTAAGTATTTAAGTTTTCTATTTTCAATTCGTTTCTAATTTTTCTATATGACACAAACCATGGGGCTTTAATTATGCGTCTTAAATATTTATTTTGAACTACTTGTATTTTGTCTAAATTACTTTTTGCGGCTGCACCCCAGACAGGGGACATAAGAGATGGTCTGACAGTTGATTTGACTAAAGTTATACCACATTCTATGCTTAGTCTAACGAGGCTATTTATGAGTGGATATAGTTTTGCTATGTTCACGTATGTTTAATGGCAATTTCCTTAATATGATATTTTCACGTTCGTTTTTGGTTTAGAAGTACCTAAATATCTCACTGGTTGATCATTTTTTATCCTTTCTAAATTTACATTTTTAATTAGTGGATTGGGCATTTTAGGTCGTCGTAGCGTAAATATCTTGGGTTGTGATTTAGTGGGGTTTATTTTTATTTTCCAATTGGAGCACCAATTTAAAAATGAATCTAATGATTTTTGTAGAACTTCTCTACCTTGATCCGCATCTTCGTTTGTTGTGAATAGCACTATGTCATCAACGAAACATATTTCTATTCTTTCCATCTCAGAGTAGTCTGCAACGTAAATGTTAAAGAGGGTTGGTGAGAGTGGTGACCCTTGCGGCACTCCTGCTTGCGTGATTTTTTGATCTGATAAGGTATTAATCACTTTCACCGCAAAGGAACGATTTTGTACGAAATATTTCATTATTTCATATAGATAATGAGGTATTCCTAAATTTCTCATTTTATATAGTAGCCCTGCATGCCAAATTGTATCAAAGGTCTTTTCTACAACAAGAAAAAATATCTAACGTGTGTTTATGCTGGTGAAATCAGTTTGCTACAAAATGAAAACGTAGGTTTTCGTGACTTAAGTCAATAATTGATTTTTGGCTGCCCAGGCGACGCCGCCCCCTCGACACGGTAGGTAACTGTTTCTAGGGTGCGACGTCTGTAGTACTAAAAATGTTAGTTGTACTGAAAATATTGATATTACCACAGTAAAGAAATTAGTCTCTTTTCACTTAAATAAATTAAAAGAAAACAATTGCAGCAACTTTTCTAGAAAATACTGAATTAGAGGTATTGTACCTGTAAGATTTCAACATAAGTTTCAGAACCTGAATCTAAGAGTTGTTAAAATTAACAATTCCTAATTATTCTTTTTAGAGAAAATCTGGTGTGGAGATAGTATCGGGTGAACATTGAGAAGTTCCTGAATGTCTGATGTCTTCGATATCAGAACCTTTTTCGTTATCAGGAATATCTGAAAAGCACATTTCCTTCAATATTCCGTTACTTCATTTAGATAACTTGTATAAAATCTTGTTTCTGTTGCATTTATAATGTGGAAAATGTGAAAAATACGTTCATATCTGAAGAGCTTGTAGACGGTGTTGTTTGTTTTTTTATTTTCTTTTATTCACTGGCAAAGCCGTAAGGCTATATATGGAGGTAATAATATATTACTTTATCAGTCTCTCTAATAACATGACCTGATGCGACGATTACCAATTCGATGAAATCAGCCGCTGCGCTTGTTATACAGAGGAAGAGTCTAAAATATCAAATTTAGATATGTTTTTTACTCTTTTTTTTCTAGATTTGAAGCCATCCATTTTAAATGTCGATGAGTAATAAGGTCTTGGTCTAAAATCAAAGACTGGCCACTTACTGTGGGCCGTCGTGAGAAGTTGGACGGTCCGCTGAATGTGACCATCCGCTGAGTCCGCACCAGATCCCCCTGACGGAAAAGACGTCAGTTGCCTGCTCTGGGCGCCCCCTCCTTCTGACAGCTGACGGCGAGGGCTGAGCATCTGGATCTCTGGCGAAGGGCGGCTCGGGCTGCATTCTCTTGGCCAACCCTTCCGGTCCTCCCCTTTTCCGGTAGAAGCAAATCATTTTCCGACGCTCGCTCACTGAACGTCAGGTTCTTCTGCTTGAACAATGTTTTGCCAAATATCTATTAATGAAACAATTGCAAATACTCCCAAAATCGTTCTCGGACTTCATGTCTTCAAGTTCTCAACTACCAATATTTTGTGATCAATGGCTGTTAGCTGTTCTCTTGTTGCTTCCATGCCTTTGCAGTCTTCGCTACACAAATCAGACAATTTTAACTTACATCCTCGTTTTAATCCTAGGTTGCAGGAGAAATTATCGACAAATCCAGGAATGAATTTATCTGAAAATTTTCCATGCACGAATGGTATTAAGTAAACTTATTTCGCGAATGATAGTACAATAATTACACTCACAAGTAAATTTTAATTTCATCAATACATTAAAACACAATAATTTTAGTAAATATTTAATATTTTAAAAGGTCTAGCAAAAAAGAAAGATAAATAGTGAAACAATGGAAAGAAAGTATCAAAATTAGTAGGTGGGCATAGCTTTGTTTTGGACATTCATATCTTGATGTTTAATTTGGAACGAATGCTGTGTCATTACGAATTTAATTTACTAGTAGAAGATGTGAGAATGGTGCTCCTCATTTATTTACAGGTATGGTAATAAAGATTAAGGATTTGCACTTCCTCGATCCCTTCTATAACTCCAGAATTGGTGAGAGAGTTTTTATGAATGAAATATATTCTTCAAAATTAAATCAATGAATGTCTTTACAATTTTTTGAAATTACAAGAAATTTTCCCGAAATTGTGATGAAATAGAGATAATTTTAAATAATGTAAACAATATTTTTCATAAAAAATTGCTTCAAATATTTTCTTCGAATGTTTTCCTCGAATAAAGTTCGCTTAAAAATATATCCAATTTTCCTTAAAACATTTGGAATTTCGAAAATTACATACTGTTTTTTTCAATTTTACATCGATTTATGTTCAGTTATTTTTGAATGTATAAGTAGTGTTCGCATAAGTTTGAGTGAACTCGAGACAGTTTTCCATAATTAGGTAAGGATTTTTTTTCAGAAACGGCTTCAAATTTTTGCTTTAATTTTTTGTAAGGTTAGATCAAAACACACTGAATTCAACGATACTAGTGTTATTTCCATTAAAACATTTGAAATTTCAAAAATGACACGCGTTTCTTTAATATTTCGAGCTTTGTTTAGTGAAAAGTTTCTCACTAGATTCCAAATATTTCAAACGATTTCGAAAGATTCAGGTCTTACTTTTATCTTAACTACTTGATTCGTTCAATGATGTTCAAATTGATCTCTTCTTGGTTTTTGTTTGAGGCTCGTTTGTATAATTTAAGTGCAAACGAGCATTTATTTGTTGCGTTGACATTCTTAGAATTATTGTCATTATTTATCACAATTACTCATTACAACTATCGAAACTATATAGCTCCCTATTATTCATTAGTAAAGAGAGTTGAGAAAGGTTTTTACCTCTGAGAATGGCTCAAAGGGCATACTCACCTCGGAGTTCCGAGATTAAATATTCCGTCAGGATCCCGGCAAGTCCCGACAAGTAGAGCTAGCTGCGCGGCGCAGTTTGAGTAGCGACAAGTGGAAGTCGCAATTTCAGCGCTGCTGTGGGGAGTTCGTTTCTTGCGCCGTCGCCGCCGCCGCTGCCTCTGCTTTGTGTGGGCGGCGCCATTGTCTCGCGGCGGCGGTATTTGCGCTGCGCGGCTGAGGGGAGGGGCGGGCGCGGAGATCCGGATCCGCTGTTTGCCGGGCGCGCGCTCACGGCGGCGGCGACGCCCGGCTCCGGCCACGTGCTCCGCCCCGCCCTTCTCTTCCCGCCCCGCCCCTCCCCGCTCCGCCCCTCCCTCGTCCCGCTCCGCACCGCACAGCCCCGCACCGTACCGCACCGCACCGCACCGCACCGCACCGCAACGCACCACCCCGCCCTTCCCGCCCCACCCCGCCGAGGCCATCCTCGCCCTACCCCTCCCCTCCCCGCCCCGCCCGATCCTCCCCGTCCGGTGCCGCTCCCGCCGCGGCCGCAATGCGATTAGGGCGCGCCGCGAGAGAGCGTCCGGCGCCGCAAAGGGCCGCTCTGCATTGCAAAGGGCACTCGCCAGGTGGCAGCGATCAGCGCGCGCTAATGCCCACGCGGCTCCATTACGGCCCCGCCCCACTCCGCCCCGCCGGCACGGTCCCCGCGCGGGGCTCAGCCACTCTAACCCTCCTCGCCCTGCCCCGTCCCGCCGCGCCCCGCTCGCCGCTTCGGGGAGCTCCGCTCCGCTGGGAGAGGGCGTCAAGCCTCGCACCCTGGTGGCGCCGCCCGGTCTGCCTCGGCAGGACCAGCTTCTGCTCCACTCCTGCTCTCCTCACAGATCTACGCTCCCCAAGCTGCCATCTCAGCTTCACACCGGGGGGGGGTAATTGATTGACCACTGCGTACTTTTCTTTCGTATATTTTTTGTTTACACAAGGAGTTGATGTATCATGATTAAGGACATTTATTATTATTATTATTATTATTATTATTATTATTATTATTATTATTATTATTATTATTATTACCTTTCTTAATAAGTCCTAATATTAGTAATAGCTTAGTAGTAGTTTTCCTTTCAAAATGTGAGGGATGTTTACAAAACATTTCGTTGCCATCGCCACGTGTCATCCCTTCCTGGTAACTAGAGTTATCTTACGGCCTGGCGTGCTCATACATCCGTTGCGATCTTCTTTTAGTATCGTTCGATGGAAGTATCTATTGTGCAAACAGAGAAAGATCCTGAACGTTGAACTGGGCCTTCAAAAAAGGATAGTGCCATCTGTGTCGCCACGGAAAAATGCGTCAAAATGGACATGCTACTGAAAACATTTTAAAAATAACTTGCAGAAAATTATTATTCTGTATTTCGCTGAATTTAGTTCTTAAATGCATGGCAGTTTTTCCTTTCCATTATTTTAGGATTTATTCTGAGACCGTTGTTACTTCTCCCCCACTTATTGGTGTTCCCCAGGAACCGCAATGATATTGGAATCTTAATGTTAACGCTTTATTGCATCTCATATAATCGTTCATTCCAGACTCGATAATCTCAGAAATTGATGTTTAGAAATAAAAAGTGTTTAAACGGTTCTTTGGTATGGAAATGCTTCGGATGCTGCAAAGTTTATGTATTAAGGAATAAGCTTCATTACAATGTTTCAAATGAATCATAATAACTTTAAAATAATAATTATAAAATGAGGTATAATGCTCCTAACTCAAAATGCGTGTTTTCGTGTTGAACAAGTGTTGCAGAAATGAACAATGGGAGTGTCGTTTGATGACTCGGGAGGGCAGGGAATCGCCCGATTGCATACCGCGGACAGTTTTCTCTTACCCCTGCCTCTCAACTTTTCGTTACCTGAGAAGGTACAGCCGGACTGTATCCCGTTTCGTTCATCCTGTGTTTCAGAGGAATAAACAGTTTTGATAAGTTTCCATTCATAAATAGAGCAAACAAAAGTTTTCGCATCAGTCCAGAAAAAACTCGAAATCATGGAAGAATCTTTGGAATTGTATGGAGATGCTTGTGATAAGAGGTTTCAAGTACAGTTTCCCCAACTTTTAAGTGTGATTTTGAACGGTATAATGTTCTAAAAAGACGTGCGAATGTTTCTTGGAAACAGAAGTGGATCAATTAAAATCGATGAAAATAATACTAAGGAGACGACTGTAAGAATAGAAATCAATTCTTGCGTTAAGGAAGAAAAGGGAACGGTATGCAGTCCGGCTATGCGGGGAGGTAGGTAAAAGGCTTAGGAAACGTTGACCAAGGGATGCAGTCGGTATACGCCCGCGACATGAGTGGATCAGCGGGGAGGGGGGTAGAGGGCGTGTAACATCGCAGACTAGCTCCCATCCCTTTATGAGAGACGGTCCCGCCTGACGACCATAACAACCGATTACCATGGTGGCATATCAACATATGAAGGGTTATTACTAGAGAATCATCTGTTTTCCGCAAACGACACGCGAATCGTACTTCATATATGCTCTGTACAAATCCTAAGCCATCCTTGTATTTAATGTACAAATTAAATGTACACTTATGAGATCCTGTCGTCTTTACTCATCACGACGCTACAGGCGCTCTCGGCGCGAGGCCCCTTCGCCACCGCCCACCCGATCTCACGAGCTGCGCCCCGCGAAGACAAATGGCAAATTTGAAAATACTTCGTTGTTTAAAAATGTTATTTCAGGTTCTTGTCGTTTGTTTGGTTACGAAGATAAAAGCATACCAGAAACACTGTTGATAGACTTGATTTGTGGATTAAGAAAAAAGCAACATTTTTTTGGTATCGTTTTATATTACGAATTTCTACTTTATAAAAAATAATACACCTTTTTTGAATATTTTGGTGCTAATAATTTAGCACTTAGGTTTTGGTATGGGCTTACATCCGTAGTATGAAATTACAAAGGGAAATATTGTATTACATATTTCTTAAAAAAACATTGTTTGCAATTCCTGAAATGAATTATTTCAAGAAGATATGTGAAAAATAAATCATGCCACCATTGAGTTTGAGGTAACTTCGAAGTTAATTGAGTTTGGGAACAACTTTTGCTTCTGGTCGTCTAATGTGTGACGCTCCAATTCGTCACAAACTTCGGAGGACGCAACATCTCGCTTTGGTCACTCGGACACAATACTCATATCGCTCATTTCTCCTGCTTCCCCAACACATCCCTGCACTCCGGCTTCACGTTTCAACTTGAAGAAATTCCCACCGGGCGTGTGTTTTTAACAAGTTTCCCGGTTCGTGGGAGCGGTCGGTCGCCCACACGTGGCCGTTGAAACTTTGAGGGGGCGGAGGTTCTTTTTCCGCGCCCACCGCGCGCCCAAACGGAATTCTCTACGACCCCCGACGGTGGCGCTGCGCTGCGGTCAACCCACGCGTTTCCTCGAAGAATAGGACGTCATCCGCGGTTTCGTAGTTGCAGGTGGAGCTTCATTATAGAAACGTTTGCTCTCCAAGGAAACCAACTTTTAAAGATATATATCTCCTTTTGATGTTGGTCGATTTCAGAAATGCATAATTTATCGAACAATGTGGTCTACGCTTGTATAGAAAGACTTCATTACAGATTGCTTGTTTTTATTTTTATTTCATAGTATACGAATCGATGAGCGAAATGGAATTTTAAAAATGTCGTCAGTGAGAACTGTGTCTCTATTGCAACGTTATGTAAATAAAATGTTTTTTGCTGCCTCAAATTCGTTTTTGTTTTCAAATCTCTCAGCTGAATTTTAATGAATACATCTTATAAATTGGTATATGAGTTGTTGTGGTACTAAACAGAGCATTATATATGTCTTACGTATTGTAAGTTAATGTACTTACCCTTGTTCGGAAGGATTGTTCATAATTATACTTTGTCAAAATGCCGGTTGAGGTCAAATATTTAATACCCAAATTTCCATATCCATATCAGGGATAGTTTCTATCTATGACTTCAAGAACCTTAATGTAGAATTTACATTTTTCATGTGAGATACGGTGACCATAAAAATACATGTAAGCCCAACTGTTCAATAACTCTTAATATTAGGATTTTAGGCTATTTGGAAGTCGAGACCTCTTCAAGGAATTACTATACAAAGTAGTAACAAAGTACCTTCTCCATCCGAGAGTTGTGACGGCAGATATTACATGAATCCCAGAGCCACATCAGTCACGCGTAACTCCCTTGATAATAAAAGGTTGACGAATTGAATGAATAGTACAATTAATGAGTGATTGGCCTGCACCGTCATTAAGCTAATGCGTTATTTCCATGAGGCTGATACTACGAAAACAACATTACATCATTCGCAATATAGATTTATTATTTTTTACTAAATTCCAGTGTTCGCGTAAGCAACATTTGTCTTGGCGGTGATCCAGTTTTAACTGCATTTACAGCAAAAAGGTACGGTGATCAATTTAAAGCTTCATTTTACATTGCCAGCGCGTTCGCTCTGTTACCGGAACACAGAAATTAAACATCGTTGAGTATTTATCTTGTGTCTGTATGTCGCCCTACAGTGCACCATTACCCTTAAATTACTGGTATGAAGTTCACTTACATCTCGGGGTACTCTCGGGTCTAAGAAAAGACACCCAATACGCCAAGGGTGGAAGAAATTTCTGAATTACATGTGCAAGAAAATAAATAATTCAGTTCTTACTCAATATTTGTATTTTTGAATTATATTCTTCGTCTTCTGCGCAGCCTTACAATCTGTTCTGTTGAGAAACATAATTCCCCATCTTTACTTCCCCATTTCTAGACACTTTCTGATGGTTTATTGTCTTTTCTGGCTCGCACATTTTTTTTTCAGTTTTCATTTTCAATACACGTATTCGTGTGTGTGACTCCAACTAACTTCCTTCTTTCTATTCAGTCCTCTAATTTGCGTTAATTTTACTTCTCATCCACTTTCCCCAATTAGGTTTTTTGACAAATTTCTCTTTAGCACATTGGCCTCGGCCAGCATTTGTTCCCAGCATATTGTTTGGTTTGGAAGTCCCTAGCTGTAAAATGCAATGTTGACCATTTAGACGTTGATTTTTCTTTCCATTCTGTCTCCCAATTTGCGTTATTTTACTTCTCATTCACTTTCCCCAGTCAGGTTTTTTGTCAAATTTCTCTTTAGCACATTGGCCTCGGCCAGCATTTGTTCCCTGCATATGTTTGGTTTGGAAGTATCTAGCTGTAAAATGTAATGTTGACCATTTAGACGTTGCTTTTTCTTTCCTTCGAGTCCTCTTGCCCTGCATAGCAAGTGGTTGTCGTGTGCCGCTGCCTTAGTTCTTTTCCGTTTCGGTGCGCTAAGCACCTGCTGAGCGGAGCGGGGGTGGAGGGGGGAAGGGGGTTTCGGTCGTGACTCAGCGGGAGGCGCTCGCGTGCCCCGCCAGGTGGCGTAACTCTCGCTGTAATTGCGTATGAGTCGGAGGCAGCGGAATGATTCAGTGCGCGGCTGCGTGCGGTCGAGTCGTCCCACCAGGGCCCACGCCGCGCTCGCCGCATTACGGATGCATGCGGGGCGCTCCCCCCACCACCGCCCTGCCCAACCCCCTCCCGGCGCTCCCACCCCCTCCCCCACACGGGTCTCCAGTGGCGGCGGGCGCCTCGCGTCAACGCTTCTGGGCTGCACTCACGGGTGAGAGGAAAGGTGCGTCTAAAACGAGATCTTCAAAAGCACAGTTCTCGAATAGTGGACCGGGAGAGGTACCTCAGGGCATCAATTGATGTCATTGCTGTGCCTCTGAACGGGAAGTCCTAGGGTTCGAGTCCCGATGGTGACAGGGGTTTCGGCACTATTTTGCTACATATCTAGGTCGAATGTAGCCGCTGAATAGAGGAGAATTCGGCCGGCTGGTCTGAGCGGTAATTTTCGTGGTTTCTTCGATCAATACCAGGCGAATGCCGGAGCTGTACCTAACAAACGGGCCACAGACTAGGCGAGACCTTTCCCGTCAGTGGATCACAAAACCACAACAATCAATCCTGACTACACATCGTGTTAGGAAAAGTAATTTACTACATATAGGTACAAGATTTATCAACTTTTTCTATACCAGCGCCAAGTAATAAATGTTTTTCTGTCTAAAATTCGTTGTTTTCCGGTCACGATTATATACAACGCGTTATTTTCTTAAGAAGAAAGCGAGAAAGTAAAAGTGAAGGGAGAACGGAGGGTGGGGCGAGGAGAGGTAGAGGTGCTGGTGACGTCTGGAGCGTGATACTCTGGATCCGGCTCGCTGTGCAGGTCTCGTGTAATAGGAGCGTTAACTCCACTCTAAAACTAAATCGGCTTTAGGACAGCTCCCACAATCTCGCTTAGAGCGTTGCGATCGCTTTTGGTACGATTTGAGCCAGAATGGTGGACAATTGTGAGAAAGTTAACAGCACGCTGTAAGCGTGCTTTTCCACTTCCGACCCATTTTCCAACGATTCTAAAAATAATATGTATCATTTCACGTCTTCGATTTTAACTCGCACAAGAAAACATCGTTATGTGCGAGACACCATTGTATTCTCAAGTCGATTCCCTTCCAATGCGCGATAAGTAACGAAGTAACCTTACATTGATTTTTCATAAACCTTCAAGAGCTCAACACATTGATATATCTATATTTTCCTACACTATGGCTTGGCCTAGATAAGGAAGATTTCCTTAGAGCAGTGGTCAAAGCGGCGTTTCGCGCCACAGAGATCGGGACAAACGACTGCTGGCGTGCGGACGAACCTGGTGGTGGTAAGGAGAACGAAGAGTAGGGAGTACCTAAACAGTGGAGTTGCGGCATCTGTGGTGTCAAGGTTAGCGTTTCGGGATCTTGTACGCAAGTTTGCGGTTTCAAATACGATCGAAGAGAAATAATCCATTGTATCTTTCACCATCCTTCAGACAGGAAGTAAAGCCGGCTGTCCCATGCTGTACATATACTGCATGTACAAGATCCTGAAAGGTAAAACAAGTCTCTGACGTTAATTCAAATCGTCTGTTTCGTCGCCCGAGTGATACCTTCTTTCTCCACTAGATGGTGGGAGGAGCATAACTAAATTTGCGTGGTCAGATGGAAGAGCAAGCATGATGGCTTGAGTCTCGCCACGTACAAAAGGCATCATTGAATTGAATTGAATTGAATTGAACTAAATTGACAGAGTGCATTCCAGTAGTCGGCTTGTGGACAGCCCTGGCGCTACTTCGAATAAAGATACTTGGCTTACTTTGCAAATTTCCATATCAAGTGCACCAATAAAGCAAATGATCTTTAATGTTTGTTTTCTTTTTGCATACAGGGTGACTCTGGGTATCAACTGATGTCACTGCCGTGCCTCTGAACGGCAGGTCCTAGGTTCGAGACCCGACGGTGGTAGGATTTTCGACACTAGTTTATCAACCATGTCGAATTCAGTCGCTGTGTGGAGGAGTATTCTAGCAGCGGCTGCCCTGATCGATAGTTTTCCGTGGTTTCTCTGACAAAACCGGGCGAATGCCAGAGCAGTATCAACAAATGGGCCACGGACCGCGTGCGATCTTTCCTTCCTCTTCTTTGTCCTATCCACATCCCTTACGCACACTTACACTAACATGCACTACACTGTCACACATGCCGAGAGACCGGTCGGGAGCTTAGAACTTGTCCCGGCTTGGGCGGTGCCCCGCTGATGGGAGATAGCTGGTTAGGGGAAGCCAGCTAACCGACGGAAAGTCCGCGCCGGATCTCACCATCCAGTGGGGGAAGGTCTCCGCCACCTCTCGCGATAAAACATGCTGGGGGTAATTGATTACCTTGGCAGTTGACGCACTTGGAATCACTAACAATCAATCAATCATCCAATCATTAAAACCGGGAGCGGTAGCTCAGTGCATCAACTGATGTCACTGCAGCGCCTCTGACCGGGAGGTCCTAGGTTCGAGTCCTGACGGCGGCAGGATTTTCGATACTAGCTTTTCAGCTAGGTCAATTTCAGTCGCTGTCTAGAGGAGAATTCTAGCGGCCGGCTGCTCTGATCGGTAGTTTTCCGTGGTTTCTTCGATCAACACCAGGCGAATGCCGGAGCAGTACCTTACCAAACGGGCCACGGACCGCGCGCGATCTATCCTTCCTCTTCCTTGTCCTTTCCTCTCCCCTTACACACATACTTACACTAACATGCACTACACTACCACATATTCCGGGAGACCAGTCGGGAGCTTAGAGCTTGTCCCGGCTGGGGTGGTGCCCCGCTGGTGGGAGAGTCCTGGTTAGGGGGAAACCCCACTAGTCGACGGTAGGTCGGCGCCGGATCTCGCCATCCAGCGGGGGAAGATCACCGCCATCTCCCCAGAGAAAAAAAACATGCACTACACTATCGGGACTAATGACCACAGTCGTTGACGCGCCAGGAAACACGAAAAAATCAATCAATCAAATCATTAAATCTTGATACTGGATGTCGATGGCTAAGAATCTAAAAAGCGTGACATCGTCCCCCCAGCTATGGCAAACGGTAGTTGGCCCGAAAGGCGGAGTGTGTCTTGTGAATACTATCTCTGGATATCATGGCGACGCTTATAACGTAATGAAAGGGAGTTCCTGCCCTGAAGAGAAAAGTCGTTTGTATTCCTGTTTTTTCATTTTAATTCGTTCCCTAGAGTTGCGTGCGTTCCGCTCTGCCTGTTTCTCCTTATCTGCTAAAATTATTGCGCGTTTTACAAAGTAATGTATTAATTGAAAATTCCCATAACATTAATTCATCTGAGTATTCGTGTTTTATTTTACAGATTAATAGGTGTTGGTCACAAAACTGAAAATAGTAGCTAGGCTACATTCCGGCAAATTAAGTTACGTAACTATAGCGTGAAACAGATGATTCGCCTCACTAGTTGAGTTTGTCACTCGACTTAATCGAAACGGCTAATTGTTTTCGTTCCAACTAATAGGTTGTGAAGCATTACGAAGCGTGCTCAAAAGATGGCGAAGCGTGCGCGAAACATATTTCGCACCCAGCGTGCTAAAACATTAGTATACCATACACATGCGCCAAGTAATTCGCATATTTGTTATGCATCTTATTATTTTAATACGCCGTGAGCGCAACGATACGATGTCTCGCATAAGCATCGCGATGTTTCCCCCACATTTCGGAATGTTTCACTGACTATTAGTTAGAATGTAAAAAATAGTTAAATTCTTGTTTGTTTTTTCGGGTTTGCTAAGCTATTAATAATGTAATGGCGATCGAAATATCATATTTTCGAAAAGTAGGCAAAGTAATACGATGCAGTTTAAAATCAACCCATAAGTATCTGTCAACTATTAGGTTGTTGTCGTTAAAGTGGACTAGTAAATGCTAAATGCGTTTGTTTATCAACCATTCACACGTGATGTGAAAGCAGCACTGCTTCCAAAGGTCCAGCATGATCGGGAGTCGTCTTTCTGCTTCTTTTTTCTTACGACGCCGGACACGGCCGCCAGTTTTCGATCCACATTCAGTATCATCTTCTTTGAATAAGTTACGTAGGTGCATGACAAGACACAGGTGTGCTTTTAGGCAGAGTTCTCTGTTCGGAAACATCGGCTTACAGCTCTCGAAGTGTTGAGTGCATATTTTATTGAAGAAGTTACGGGAATGAATGATTGCATTACGCAATGTTTTATGCCGTTTCATGTCGAGGGAGCATTGTGCATTATTCCGTTTCATATGCCAATAGTGTTTAATCTTTGATGAGGGGGTGAGGGGTGGAGGGGGGAGGGGGGCTCGGAGGGGGAGCGCCGATTCGCGACGCGTCTTTGCCGCGGGCGCTCGGGCGTTAATGAATCGCCCTGTCGGCGCGGGCGCCGCCACCGCCGCCGCCTCGCCTGCCGGGGACGACGGCGGGGGCGGCGGGGGAGGGTGCTGTGTTTGCTGTCTCGCGTGCGGCGACGCCGGGGGCGGAATTAGTTTCTTGTTTGTAGATAAGACAATCGAAAGTAAAGCGGCGCTGGAGAGGCGGGAGGGGGTGGTGCTCGGGTATCTCGTCCGCCGCCACCAAATTGAATTCCGCGTCGCGCGCGGGCGACGCACAATGGCTGAATGGAGCTCCGGCAGCCAGCGCCGCCCTCGCCACCCTCGCCGCCCGCGCCGCCCTCGCCGCTGGGGGAACGAGTGGAGTGACGCGGACAGGGGCGCTTGCTGCGGAGCGGACTGGGCGCGGCGGGGCGCGGCGGGGCGCGGCGGGGCGCGGCGGGGCGGGGCGGTGCGGGGCGCGGCGGGACGGGGCGGGGCGGGGCGGGGAGACCGAACTGAGCGGCGAGGAGTGTGACACGGGGCGGGCAGGCCGGGCAAGGACAGGTCGGTCGGAGAGGTCCTGAGCGGGGCGGTGTAAGGGGTAAGTGACGCGGACAGGAGCGCCTGCTACGGAGCTGCGTGGGGTGGAGCGGGGAGGGGTGGGGCGGGCGAAGAGGCCGAGCTGGGCGTCGAGGAGTGTGAAGTGGGGAGGGCTGGCCGGGCTAGGACAGGACAGGCGGAGCAGTACGATGCAGAGCGGGGCGGTGTGTGTGAGTGTGGGGGGAAGTGAAACGGGGCGGGGCGGGGCGAGGCGGACGTGGAGGGGGGCGAGCTGAGTGTCGAAGGGTGTGAAGCGGGGCTGGCTGGCCGAGCGAGTACCAGCCGGGCGGAGCGGAACAGTGCTGGGCGGGGTAAGGAGTGGGAGTGACGCGGACAGGGTCGCCTACTGCGCTGCGGACATTGAGGGGCTGGGCGGGCGAGAAGGGTGCGATGATCGTTGAGCGGGGAGCGTAGCGGGTGGGTAGGGCGGGGCGGGGTGAGACGGTGAGGGTGGGAGCTGAACGTTGAGGAACATGAAATGAGCGGGATCGGCGGGCGGAGCGGTGCAGAACGGGGTGAAGTGAGGCGGGGAGGGTGGGAGCTGAGCGTTAGGGAGCGTGCAGCAAGGCGGACTGGTCAGGTGGAGCGGTGCAGAGCGGGGTGGGGTGAGGCGGGGAGGGTGGGGGCTGAGCGTTGGGGAGCGTGCAGCGGGGCGGGTTGGCCGGGCGGAGCGGTGCAGAACGGGGTGGAGTGAAGCGGAGAGGGTGGGGGCTGGGCGTTGGGGAGCGTGCAGCGGGGCGGGTTGGCCCGGCGAAGCGGTGCAGAGCGGGGTGGGGTGAGGCGTGGAGTGAGGGAGCTGAGCGTTGGGAAGCGTGCAACGGGGCAGGCTGGCCGGCGGCGCCGAGTAGAGCGGGGCGAGATGAGAAGAGGGAGTGTGGGAGACGGCGAGGGACAGAGCGACCAGGTCCAAGCGCAGCCCTCTCTTCCAGCCGGAAGTCAAATTCCGGAAGCGGCGCGACCGGGGCGGAGCCGTGTGACGCGGCTTCAGTGACCGCCAGCAATTGGATCGCGCTGAAATCCAATTATTGCGGTATTGTTTGCGGTTTATTTCTGCCTTCTGATGGATTCGCACGCGTGCGTTTCCCGCCGCCGCGCCGCGCCGCGCTGCCCTGTGAGAGGGCGCCATTCGCTTGGCTGGCGGCCGCACAAAGCGCCCGATTTGTCTGTCGCTCGCCCGCCGCCAACTCTTTTACCACTGTCGGCGCTGACGAGGAGAGCGGGGAGGGGCGCGTCTGTTTGGGTGGAGCGGGAGCCGCTGTGGAGTCCATTAGCCGTGTGGACGCCCGTTGTGGGGCTGTCTTGCCCCCACCCAGCTTTCCATTCCTTTTGACTTCTGGACTTCTACTATAGAGTACTTTTCTTTATAAGTCTATTTCGCTTTTTGTATTTTGTGATGCATTCTTTGTTATTTCCGTTATTACTTACTGTTTTTTATTCTCTTGTTATTATTCTCTTGTTTTTTATTTATTTATTTATTTAATCCTGTTTCTGTCTCACATTATTCTCCTTATTTAAGAGCAACTCTCACTTTTTCAGAGCAAAATCTTTGAAATAATACGTTCAAAATTTTGGATGGCCCAAGCTTATTGGGGAAACATATTTATTTTCTATTATTATAAGGTAATTTATTTATAATCTACGTGTACCGTTTAGGAGCCATAGAAATTATATATTTGTATCTTACAAGTTCATTTTGTCACAAACGAATCTTGGCCAATTGTATCTTCATGAGAATTTGGAGTTGGCAGTATACGTGTACACTCAGTTAATTTCGTGTCGTTATTTCTGATTAAAAACAAGAGCATTTGAATTGTTTTAATGATTTTACTTCATGACCCAATGTAAAATTTGATCAATACGAAATTTTAAACTACGTTTCTACAAATTTGCTAGTGCGCTTTTCTTTTCTTATATTTCTGAACTGCGGAATTTATTCATCCATTATTTACCACTCCAGACCATTGCATTCAATACATCTGACATCCCTAAGGAATTGAAGTTCAGCGTAGTGTACAGTTATCGACAACAATATCGACCTTCTGCGCATATGCAGTGTGAGTTGCGAATGCTCAGATACTGAAAAGTTGTTTGGAATGGGCGAGATATTGCTTTCGATTGCTCTATAGTACACCGAACTTAATGTTCCAATAATGGAGTAAATATGACGTAGTATATACTCGTATACCCCCCACCCCAACCCTCAGACTGGTGACATAGTGAAAAGGTTTTTCTTATGCTTTTCATTGTTTACATTACCATAACGAGTTTAAATACGAAGTAATATTGCACTAAAATAAAGAGTCACAAAAATTAACCATCCATACCCTACTATCATATTTGATGGTAAAGTCTATAGGAATGTATTCGTTTTGAGCTTGCATTGGTGTATCAATGAGTTTAAAATAAACTAAATAAAAACGTGAGGAGCGCACGTACTTTGGAGTGTACCTGAACTGTTTATGGTTGCTAAGGTGCATTGCCTCTTCCGACGCAACAGTTGACGCTCGCGAGCGCCGCCGCCGAGAAGCCGCGAGGGGGCGTGGGGAGCGTGGAGAGCGTGAGAGCGTGAGAAGCTTAATTGAGCGGCGGCCGCGTGTCGGTGCTCAGGTGTTTGCTTTGCCCCCGCGTCTTTCTCCTGGAGAATGGAGCGGCCCCGGCCGTGGCGGGACGGGCCAGGGTGGGGCGGGCGGGGCGTGGTGGGGTGGGGTGGGGGGAGGATAGGCGCGAGGGCGGGGTCTTTGTGTGACGGCAACGGAAGGCGGAATTAAACAGCTCCCTGACGACGAGCGCCCGGAAACCGCACGGGAAGAGAGACACCACCCGGATAGGTGGAAGTGGTGTGTCAGTGGAAGGACAAAAGACTTCGTGCTGGACGAAATAGTTCCCCCTATCGCTGACATAGCGATACGATGTGTGTCGTCAAACAAAGTAGTGCGGAAAAGTTCTTACACCTTGACAAAGCGTGCCATTCCTATTATTTGAGTGAAGGTGAAAGACCTTCACTTAAGTCCTAATATACTCTCCTTTCTTGACAAAATGATATTTTTAGTACTTAACAGGTTTTTTTCTACTGAATAATGTATACTTAGGTGATTGAGACGTCATTGAAGATGGTAATGGATGGGTGGCCAATCTGTTTCAACTTCTAGGTGAGAAGATTTTCATCCGGTGTTCTCAACGGGTCTGTATCAATCCCTTAGGAGTCGATGTAATTTTAAAAGGTGTCTACTGGGGTCAACAGCTGAATATGAGCCGACGACTGATCAGTACAATAAAGATAAAAATTCAACTGATTACAAAATAAATAAAGTTGATTCTTGTTTTGTGATGTAAAAGTACAAAACATCTAATAATAAATTTTAAATCGCTCCTTTTTTCCTTTTCATCTTTCATCGTTAGGATATTTAGAAAACTCAAAAAATTGTCGCTACGTAGTATGTATTTACAGCGTTGCTCTATTGGGCAAGAAAATATACTCCTCAATACTCACAACTGAAATATTTTTATGACCCGTTCTAAAAGAAAAAGCTCTACGTTTTGTAACCATTGTACAACAATGGAGATTAAAAACTCGGTTACTCAGGTGTCGAAGTGGCTCCCGTTATAGGAAAACAAGATATTTACCAAAATATATGGAATTGTTACCGTTAAGACATTTGTGAGCAACTTTTTTTTGCTAGGAATTTTATCCAGCCAACAGCCGGTTACCCTGTACGTCCCGATAAGACGTATATTCGACCATACACTAGACAAACACTTGCGGGCTCCTCTAATCTGGGGTCAGCAGAACGCGAGGCCCTCCACGACAACACCTACAAAGTCCAGGGACAAACAACCATGCCCAAGGCGAGATTCGAACCCCCGACCCTTCGGACCGAAGCGCTGAGTCGGTACACGCACTTAGCCACCTCGGCCTCCAGGTCGGCGAGCAACGTTTTGTTTTATAATTATGTAAAGTATTATAAAAGGGGTCGATGAAAGAAAAATGCTGAAAATTCATGCCCTACACCTTACATAAGCAGCCTTTGACTAGTGTTTTCTGGCACTGCCACCGACGTCGACCCTCCCGCTTTCCTTTAATCTGAATTTCGCTTTCATTTAACTCGTTTTCACCAGCACGGGAACCAGCCGCTAGGAAGTTTCCCGAGCGACTAAATGTGCTAGTGAATTTCAGATTTAAGGCCATTTCGTCTAGGTGTACAAAATTACATTTTATTTAACAGGATTTATTCAGTTATCTTGTAATACATTTTGCGTTAGTATTAATTTTCCATTTAAAATTAAGGTTTTCGAGCAAATTATGAACTGTACAAACAAGACTGTTAAATATAGACTGCAAGTCTATATTTACCCTGCAAGACTTTCAACCTTCTACTTCAAACATACTTGTCGGTTTGGCCCATGAAGGAGAGTAAATAAGTGTTCACAGTCCTAGACAAGGAACTGGCATGTTGAGACAGAACTCAAGGTCGTCCTTCGCCTCGATATGAGCGCTTGCAATGGCGTTATTTCCCCGCCGCACAGTGGTGCATTTTGGCGATTTCCTGGCCAAAACCTCTGAGAGCTATAGTATGTTTTCTACGACGACCAAATTTATTTTGAATTATCTTTATAATGTAAGGGAGCTGGTAACATTATACCAGAATAATGCACTGCTTAAATCTGTGAAATTTAAATATATATTTTTCTATATAAACTTGGTTAAATTTTATCAATTCACAAAATTGATTTTAGAAAACCGTAGGGATTACTTACATATTAATTGATAACATTTGGCATAAACAAGCATGGTATTAATGTCATGTCATGCCCTCTGCCAGAGAAAATTCGTATACAGTGTCCGAAGAACCGGAAAGGAAGATCACAGTTTTCACTAGGGTACATTTCTCCCTATGGTGATATTTGGCTCAGGAAAATGAGACAGAGCATATTTGTTCAAGAATTTTAACTTTCTTTTGGGAACATCCCTTAAGCTGGAAATGAAAGGAACAGAAGATCTCAACGGGCGATTAAACATCTTCTGGATTGGGTGCAGTCTTGAACATGTTCGCGAGAATCCTTCTCCATACCGTCTTATATCTTTGTGAATAGATTCTATGCATTATTACCATGAATATTTGAAACCATATTTCTTGGCAGTATCCAGTGCGTACTAAAAAAAAAGTTGTTTAGAAAGCTCTACATCCAGACCAGTTTTCTTTGAATTGCATTTGAATAAGTTTCTTGACCATATTCAAATTGTAGTTTCAGTATTATTTCATAAAAATAATATAATACTAATTTTATGACAATAACAATCTAATATGAATAATTGTTGGTATGTAACTTAGGAGGTAAGTAAACAAATATTACTTTACGATTAATTGTATTTTTGATTTATTTTTTAAAAGTGGTATGATGAGTTTCTTTACGTGATATCACGTACGTATTTGACCTTTCATCGAACGCACACCCTTCCTTAAGACGAGTTTTGATGATACATATTATGTAAATATTACTTTATGTACAATTTTAATGAAATAAAATGTGCGTAATCCAGTCCAGAAGATGTAATGTACATAAATATTATGTTCATGTAATATTAGTGAATAGTCACAAAAATTAAAAATATTAATGTTTTTGTTTATAATATTGAGTAAATATGTTTATTTCAGTAAAAGGGATCAAAATTTTCCGCTAGAAGCAGCATTGTAAAAGCAGTTCCCGTTCTCAGGACGGATCTCGACGAGTCATATTCGGCGATCACGCGTGCTTGACGAAAAGTTAATTCTTTGTATTTCCTAATGGGGCAAGTTGGGGCATGATTTTATAACTGGATTCGAAAGAGGATAGATTCAGCTAGTAAATGAAATTAGAAACATCGCGGAATTCCGCGAAATTGGTAACTTTCCGCCTACGTGAACTTATGAGTAATTAAAATTATTGTATTAATTTCATGCATTTTAATATTTCATCCCACGTCGGTATTATGCATTAATGTATTATAAAACTAATATGAAAATACTTTACAAACCTTTAGGAAGAGAATCCATACTGCCAGTTTTCTCTGCACAACTTTGTATGGCCACCACTTACAAATAAAGACGGTCTCTCTGTGTTACTCTCGCACTGCAGGTCTACCGAACGCCGCGAAGGGTAAGTTCGGGTGAATACTGGTGCCAGGGGAATTGACCCAGAGACTCGAAGTGGGCAGAAACAGATGCCCCCAAGTATACAGTGTGTCGTAGTATTTGCAAAAGTTCAGTAAACGCGATTTCATTTTTGAGGTTTTGGCCAGGATTTCGGGAAAATGCACCACCGTGCGCCGCCGTCAAATGACGTAGGTGAGGGCTTCGGCACCAAGAAACCATCGCGCGTCGATTTGCGAATACTCTTTTGGATTAACCACTTTAACCACCACACATAGTACAACTTCCTATGTTCTACGTGTAATATTACATAGAGCTCCCTCTGGGATCCTCATCAATAATCTAGCAGTGTAAAATTTGTTTCTCATTTTAATCATTCGAAAGCATTTATATGTATACGTAAGAGGAGGAATATAAGTATTAAGTGTCTGGTTTAAAGTGGGAATGTGCGATTAGCGTGCCGACGATATCTGCTTCTTCCGATATTTGCTTCCGCTTTTTCTGCAGCTTTTGGCAGATCTCTTCGCCGTGACTGGCAGAGGACATATTGATCCCTTTTTTTGGATTTGAGAATGAAAAGGGGGGAGGTATATCCGGGGCGCGCGAATTTGGTCACAGCATGCTCTGACATGTGAATTAAATAGTAGACCATTGATTCATTGTTAATGATTCCGGGTGTGTCAACTGCTAATGTCACTAGTCGCATACGTGTAGTGCGTATTTTACTCCCTCGGGAAGTGGCGGTGATCTTTCTCCCCTGGATAGCGAGATCCTTCGGCGTCCTGCCGTTGTCTAGTGCGGTTTTCCCCAAGCACCTATCTCCAATCAGCGGAGCACCACCCCAGCCAGGACAAGTTTTAACCTCCCGACCCCGGTCTCTCGACATGTGTGGTAGTGTAGTGCATGTTAATGTAAGTATGAGTAAGTAGGAGGTGAAGATAGGACAAGGAAGAGGAAGGAAAGATCGCGCGCGGTCCGTGGCCCGTTTGTTAGGGACTGCTCCGACATTCGCTTGGTGTTGAACGGAGAAACCTCGGAAAACTAACGTTCAGAGCAGTCGGCCTCAAGAATTCTCCTCCACACAGCAACTGAATTTGATCTAGCTAACAAACTAGTGTTCCAAATTCTGCCACCATCGGGACTCAAACCTAGACACCCCGCACTGCAGTGACATTGATGTCACAAAGTGATCAGTTAGTAGAGCGCTCTCACGGTTAAAAGAGCGCCAACGTGACTGCTGATGATGATGTTGAGAATAAAGAAAGAAATTTTGGAAATAAATTGAATTTCGGAAGGAAGAGGTTGGTGAAATGAAGCACAAAACATCAATCTTTGTTAAACCGTATCACTGTTCTGATTTCTTCCCGCTTGACACCCATGCGAAATCGAACCCAACGAAGGGCAGACCCCTGTGTTTTGTGGCAGAAAGCCTCGTCATTTCTATCGTCGTCTGTTATTCTCGTTGCTAGGTCATTGTGACTCTTAGATCTTGTCTTACATTATCTGAGGAGAATTGCGATGTATCTTTCAAAAATCCTATGGAAAATATCAGATGTGATTTTTTGTCGATAATTTACCCCTATACTCTCTCATTATTTTATCACTGGGAATAGTAGGCGAAACCGAACAGAATTAATTTCGTAATGAAGTACAAACATAATCGAAAAGCACAGTGTGCTGACTGAGAGTCTATTGTACTTTATCAAAAGAAAAGAAGAGTGAGCAAGAATGAACGAAGGTTGGTGAAGGGCTGAGAGCGGCTGGAGGGGCTATGGTGGCTAATCCTGGGAAGCAGTGTTATGTCGCCTTCCGAAGCCCTCGTGCAGGACATCGCCCCCGATGCCTCCAGGCTGTCGCCCCGCCCCCTGCGCCCACGTGACAGGTAGAGGCGGCCGTCGCGACGGCGGGTGCATTGTTCTGGCCCGGCGGCGACCACGACGCGCGCTTTGTTCACGGCCCCCGGCGCCGCCCCGCCCCGCCCCCGCCCCGACATCTTTCCCTTCCCGCCTAACACCGACCAGGTCTCCACACCCGCCCCCCTTCGCCGGGATGTGTCCCTCTCCCGCCCCGTTCCGCCCGGGCCGCAGCCCTTTCCATTATCCCCGGCCGACTCGGCCTCCGCCTCCTCCCCTTTCTTCGGCCGAATCTGATCCACCACCGCTCCGCCCCCGCTTCGCCCCCGCTCCACCTCCGCTTCGCCCCCGCTTCGCCCCCGCTTCGCCCCCGCTCCGCCACCGCTCCGGCCCCGCTCCGCCCCCTCTCCGCCCCCGCTCCGGCCCCGCTCCGCCCCCTCTCCGCCCCGCTCCGCCCCCGCTGCGCCCCCGCTCCGCCCCGCTCCGCTCCGTCCGTCCGCCCGTCTCCGTCCCCTCCGTCCCCGCTCCGTCCCCGCTCCGTCCCCGCTCCGTCCCCTCCGTCTCCTCCGTCCGTCCCCGCTCCGTCCCTCGCTCCGTCCCCGCTCCGTCCCGCTCCGTCCCCGCTCCGTCCCGTCTCCGTCCCGCTCCGTCCCCTCCGTCCCCGCTCCGTCCCCGCTCCGTCCCCGCTCCGTCCCCGTCTCCGTCCCCGCTCCGTCCCCGCTCCGTCCCCGCTCCGTCCCCGCTCCGTCCCCGCTCCGTCCCCGCTCCGTCCCCGCTCCGTCCCCGCTCCGTCCCCGCTCCGTCCCCGCTCCGTCCCCGCTCCGTCCCCGCTCCGTCCCCGCTCCGTCCCCGCTCCGTCCCCGCTCCGTCCCCGCTCCGTCCCCGCTCCGTCCCCGCTCCGTCCCCGCTCCGTCCCCCCCGGCTTGATGCTTTTAGGTCCCCTTTGGAGGGGTTACTGAAAGGGAGGGGCGGGCGATTCGCCAGGGCGGTTTTGGCCTTAGTAAGTTTTAATTAATATTTTCTTTTTAATCATTTGACACGCCACCTACAATTCATGATTATCGAACCAAATTCTCCAACCGAATAAGACATTGAAAATGGTCTCTTGTCGAAATCACCCCAAAGGGGATCAACGAATCGTTTCCTTTAAATGATATATCCACAATTTTTATCGCCGCAACCTCCTCCTATGCTAAAAATACGAACAGTATTCTTTCAATTACATATTTTCAAACATTTTTTGCATGCGGCTGCAAATATATAAACCCATGATAATTCTAATCGTTTTACTTTCCTGCACACTATGTAACATAAAGAATGTTATATTATTCTGTCGGAAATCAAGCCCATATTTTGACCGCAAAACACCTATGTCCATGATAACGAAAAAGGTTTTTTTTCTTTCTCATATTCTCTTCCCCGTACGCATCGTTTAGCTAAATGCGTGTTTTGCTGGTCCCTCATTCGTAGAAGAGGAGAAATGAGAAATTTCGGAAATTGAAAAATTAAATTCTTTGCCCCCTCCTACAATATCTTGGTTGAATTCTGTCGTTGACTGGAGGACTCCTTATCAGTAATTCGTTAATTCATTGGACTCCACCCCATCAAAACATCACACAATTAAATATTGATATGAGGCAGCAATGGAGAGACCACACAAATGCAAAAATCACTACGCTAAAGTTCCTCCAACTAAAACCACTTACTAATTCCAAAAGTAAAATATCTATAAACAATTCAATGGCTATTTGTAAGCATGTTATCCAACCTTTTATGATTTATGAGTTTCCTATCTGGTTAAATGCTTTAAGAACTAACTTAAGGCTAAATGTACCGACACTAGTTCCATTTGCCGCCACCACGTGGCAGCACCAAAATAAGCAAAATTTACTAGACCGATAACGTCGGAACAAATTGTCCGATTTTCGATCTGTAAACGGCTTTGGACTCCTTTTTAAAATAGAATTCACGCTACGATGCCGTTTTTCCAAAAAATATTTCCAAAAAATATTTAAAATGATTTCTCATAGTTCCGAGAAGAAATTAAAAAATGTGGGCTTATAGCGCGATGACGACGTGCTTCCTGAATCCAACGCCGTGTCAATCATGCAAATCGGATGAATAGCAGCGGCGTAAAGTGAAATTTCGGAAAAAGTACCTGATCCCTCCAGTTGCGTCACCCGAACCTCGACGCGGCCGAACGGCCAAACCCGGCGGCCTGCGGCTCGGGAGGAGACATTGCTCTCAGGCAGGCAAGCCGGGCAGTCGGTTTCGTCCCTTTCAATCTCAATATATTTTTCTCCACTTATCAAACTAGTGATGCTGTAACACAACCAAACGGTCTCATATCATCTGTAATAGTTGTATAAAACTGTATATCTTGTTCACATATTTCCGTCTTCATACCATCAAAAAGTTATTTGAGGCACTACTCTAAATATCAATTCCGATTTGGAAACTGATTTCAAAAAGAAAATTGAACTAATTGTGTAGATACCACCAATATTCCATGTCCTAACATCTTATTTTACAAACATTTTACTTCTAAGATCTTCCGTTATCATTCCACTACCAGAAAGAATGAGCCAAAATTACGCACGAGCTCTTTTTTCCTGCGACTCGATTTTTGATCTCAAAACGGCGTTTGTCTCCTTGATAGACTTCATCTGATGAATCTGTTTTCCCAAGTAAAATTTTAAAACTGTTTTCGTACTTTCGGACAAAATTGAAGAAGTGGTAAAATAGCGCGCAGGCGAGATGCATCCTGAATCCAACACTGTAACAAACATTAAAATCTAATATTAAGAATCGTGACATGTCCCAGCTTACTTAGTAAGTTATGTTGATATAAAATGATTATGTTATATTTGTATAAACTTGATGATTGGAATAAGTAATTCCCGGCGCGTCATTTTGATACAAACTACGTAAATGATAATATAAAAGGATGTAGTGTAAATTATTGTATTGTGACATATATATGTATTTTTTAATGCATTAAATTGTCATGAAAGCAATACAACTTTAACCCTTAGACAGGAACACCACACTAGAAGAGGAATATCCGTCTATGAGGGGGATAAATTATGTTTTGTTATATAGTTCGACAACTTTTACATTTCTACATTAAGATACTATTTTTCTAAACATCGTACAACCCTGCTGAGTTCTCTGACTTTTATCCTTTGCTTTCTTAGCAGAGAAATATAATATTTGAAAAGAACGAAACATTAAGACTTTATTATTATTATTATTATTATTATTATTATTATTATTATTATTATTATTATTATTATTATTATTATTATATTATTAATAGTAATAATAATAGTAATAATAATAATAATAATAATAATAATAATAATAATAATAATAATAATAATAATAATAATCATCATCATCATCATAATCACGCGAATGGAGAGGAATCGAAGGTAAATTGTATATACTCGTACTATATAATCCTTCGAATCTTCACTTCGATGACTGAGTTTCCAAGATTTATAACAATTGTGAGACTCCATCTTTATATTTCACGGTGAAAATCTTGAAATATCTCTACATGTCTGATTCAGTTTGCCCATTGTGAAACCATGGAGCAGGTTGTTACTCTGTGAGAACCTCTAGGCACCGGGCGGGCGTTCTTTCAGCGCCCGCCGCGAAGGGCTAGGCTAAAGTGGCCGCGGGGGAGGGGTTTCGGGATTTCCAAATCCGATATGGCACTGGGACAATGGTTCTCGAATATCGTTGCGAATGCTCACTCCAAGTTCACTGATTGGCTGGCTTACTCGGTGCACTTCTCCGCTTAATTGTACTTAATTCTGAATTATGTAATAATGATAGCTAAATATATTATTAATATAAAATTTAAATATTCTATGAACTTTCATTCAAAGAAAACAACATTTATGTCAACTGGTAAAAAAGGAATCCTGAACATCAACGGAGAAGTGATATACATGGCAGGCGAAGTTAAATACTTATGAATTACAATAACAAATTCTGGATACTGTACAGAAGAACTAAAGAGAAGAATAATTTTAAAAAAAGCAGCGGAAAGAAAATTACACAAATTCATAAAATATGCATGCATATCAAGCGATTGATTTCTAAAATTTTAGGTCCCGGAACGCGTTTAAAATGATTTATTAATTTAATATAAATAATTATATATTTATAATATAATGTAATAATTATCAGCGAGATACAGGAACGCCGTTCCGTCAGAAATCAAGCCTTGCGTAAGACCAAAATCCAAATAATCGAGAAAATGGTATTTCTAATCCTGTTGTGTGGGTGTAAACGCTGAACATTGAGATAGGCCAAAAAAAGGAAGATGCGTTTGAAGTATGGACACGGAAGAAAATATTAAACGTACAATGGGAGGGCAAAAAGATAAATGCCGAAATTTTGAAAAGGAAACAGAACTTTCTCTAAAAGCCAAAGCGAAAAAATGGAAAATAAAATATTTTGGACATACTATGAGTCGGACAAAATCTCTAGAAAAGTATATTATGCTTGGAAAATACCGGTATTTTACATACCTTTTTCAAATACCTATGTTCTTTTATACCGGTAAAATACCTCTATAGGAATTCTATAACGGTATGGACGTCCATAAAAGTTATAAGGATATTATACCTGTATTTTCAATGAAAAACAATAGCTTACCATCAATAAATGTCGACTAAATAAGTTATTTTGGTTAATAATATCTCACAAAATGTTTATTAAACTAATATACTTTTATAATTGTTATTTATTGTTTGAATTATTATCTTGTTCATGTATAACACTCGGTTACTAATAATTAACGAAACGCGAATGATTCCACTAATTCTTGTATAGTAAATATAATCTCCACTTCGTCACTGCACAATGTTCTCGTCCACTGAAAACTGCTCACCGCCCTCTTCCTACGCTTGGGCATATCGAATTGCCCTAGTGTAGCACGCAGTCCGCCGAAGAACGCGGCGAGATGTCTGCAGAGGTCAGAAAAGTCACGTTATCAGAACAGCAGTGTGCCAGAGGTGCGACCCTGCTTCCAGCTCAGAAAAGTGACTACACTTGAGCGCGTGCCCTGGCGGCGCTGGGCTTGGATAGAAAGGAGCGCGGAATGAGGAGCAAACATTCAAAACGTGACATGTCCACTTTACTCCTTTTCGAGAAAACGCAAAAATGTTATGTCATCAAAATTATGCAGATGTTTTATTTATACTTAATTCTGAATTATGTAATAATTATAGCTAAATATATTATTAATATAAAATTTAAATATTCTATGAACTTACATTTAAAGAAAACAACATTTATGTCAACTGGTAAAAAAGGAATCCTGAACATCAACGGAGAAGTGATATACATGGCAGGCGAAGTTAAATACTTATGAATTACAATAACAAATTCTGGATACTGTACAGAAAAACTAAAGAGAGGAATAATTTTAGAAAAAGAAGTGGAAAGAAAATTACACAAATTCATAAAATATGCAGGCATATCAAGTGATTGATTTCTAAAATTTTAGGTCCCGGAACGCGCTCAAAATGATTTATTAATTTAATATAAATAATTATATATTTATAATATAATGTAATAATTATCAGCGAGATACAGGAACGCCGTTCCGTCAGAAATCAAGCCTTGCGTAAGACCAAAATCCAAATAATCGAGAAAATGGTATTTCTAATCCTGTTGTGTGGGTGTAAAAGCTGAACATTGAGATAGGCCGAAAAAAGGAAGATGCTTTTGAAGTATGGACACGGAAGAAAATATTACGTACAATGGGAGGGCAAAAAGATAAATGCCGAAATTTTGAAAAGAAAACAGAACTTTTTCTAAAAGCCAAAGCCAAAAAATGGAAAATAAAATATTTTTGACATACTATGAGTCGAACAAAATCTCTAGAAAAAGATATTATGCTTGGAATGATAGAATGAAGCGGAAGAAAAGGGTGTAAGTGGCACAATTGAATAACTAATACACAATATCACAAACAAAAGGAAAAAGGCAGTTCGAGTCCGAGTGAGCAATGAACAAATTGCTAGCATCCTATTGCTGTGTATATCCAGATAGGTCTAACAAGGGATGACTTGCGATCTATGTTCTAGTACTATTTCTCTGCACGATCAGACCCGCGAAGAATTGGGACCTGCAGATGAAAGGAGAGATGCTCACAGCCGCTGCTTGACCGGGACTGGAGCCGACAAATAGACATCATCGCACTGAACAGTGTGTTTGATACCCGCAGTCTTTCATGCGTACATTCTGCCATTATTATGGAAGAACTCGCTGAATTATCGGCGCGTCCCCTCCCAGTTTCGGATAGCAAGAAAAGCGAAGGAATGATGCTCAAGTAATACAAATGCAAATATCAATGTTCAAAATTAAAACATCTTTCAAAAACCTGGTTTAGAAACATCGATCAAGTTCGTGCGGAAGATAATTTGTTTTGACAGTGGCCGTGATTGTTAATTTATAATTACGATTTAGACAAAACGGCAAAAGAAAGTAAAAAGAATAACAGTGAAACTAAGCCTGAAAACTATCGTCCAGGGTCATCTTATGGAGTCACAACTTCCTCAAATGGGTACAGAAAGGTGGGCGAGAGACCTTACACCTAGAGTGCTTGCGTTGGCCGCCTCTCTGCGTACGGTAGGACATACGTAGGAAATGCCAGAAAAATTGGGTCATTTCTTGGGCTGAAGATAGTCTCGCTTTATTCGAACACATGTATTGACAGTGGTATAATGCAATATTATTTCATATTTTAACTTTTTTATAAAATTGTGATTATCGGTTCTTTTCATTCACAACAACTCATCAAGCACATCGATAATAAACATCAGGTTTTATAAATGTTTCATTTTTTACGAAATATGTTCATGTGTCTATACAAAATCTATGTTTTGAAAATATCAACATCAATGTTGCATCCCTATTCTCGACACCTAGATGAGGATCGCCGATTTAATACGTTTGCATTCTGATTCCCTAATATGAGGTTTATCAGTGACTGGTATGCTACGTTTTAGTAGTAGTATATAAATCTTATAAATTGAATTGCTACCCGATTAAATGTTACTGATAAACGTGTACGATGTTTAGAAAAATGGTATCTTAATGTAGAAATGTAAAAGTTGCCGAACTGTATAACAAAACATAATTTATCCCCCTCATAGACGGATATTCCTCTTCTAGTGTGGTGTTCCTGTCTAAGGGTTAAAGTTATATTGCTTTCATGACAATTTAATGCATTAAAAAATACATATATATGCCACATTACAATGATTTACACTACATCCTTTTATGTTATCATTTACGTAGTTTGTATCAAAATGACGCGCCGGGAATTACTTATTCCAATCATCAAGTTTATACAAATATAACAGAATCATTTTATATCAATATAACTTACTAAATACGCTGGGACATGTCACGATTCTTAATATTAGATTTTAATGTTTGTTACAGTGTTGGATTCAGGATGCATCTCGCCTGCGCGCTATTTTACCACTTCTTCAATTTTGTCCGAAAGTACGAAAACAGTTTTAAAATTTTACTTGGGAAAACAGATTTATCAGGTGAAGTCTATCAAGGAGACAAACGCCGTTTTGAGATCAAAAATCGAGTCGCAGGATAAAAGAGCTCGTGCGTAATTTCGGCTCATTCTTTCTGGTAGTGGAATGATAACGGAAGATCTTAGAAGTAAAATGTATGTAAAATAAGATGTTAGGCCATGGAATATTGGTGATATCTACACAATTAGTTCAATTTTCTTTTTGAAATCAGTTTCCAAATCGGAATTGATATTTAGAGTAGTGCCTCAAATAACTTTTTGATGGTATGAAGACGGAAATATGTGAACAAGATATATAGTTTTATACGACTATTACAGATGATATGGGACCGTTTGGTTGTGTTACAGCATCACTAGTTTGATAAGTAGAGAAAAATATATTGAGACTGAATGGGACGAAAGCTTAAACTGACTGCCCAACTTGCCTGTCTGAAAGTTCGGCCTCCCGCGCCGCTGGCCGCCGGGTTTTGCCGTTCGGCCGCGTCGAGGGATGGCCCAGAAGGGGTGGGGTGAAGCAAGGGGAGCGGGAAGGGGAAGGGGATCAGGTTTTTTTTTCGAAATTTCACTTTATGCCGCTCCTATTCAACCGATTTGCATGATTGATACGGCGTTGGATTCAGGAAGCACGTCGTCATCGCGCTATAAGCCCACATTTTTTAATTTCTTCCTGGAACTATGAGAAATCATTTTAAAAAAATTTTTGAAAATATTTTTTGAAAAAACGGCATCGTAGCGTGAATTCTATTTTAAAAAGGAGTTTAACGCCGTTTACAGATCGAAAATCGGACAATTTGTTCAGACGTTATTGGTCTAGTAAATTTTGCTTATTTTGGTGCTGCCACGTGGTGGCGACAAATTGAACTAGTTTCGGTACATTTAGCCTTAAATAAAATCCAAGTCATTCAAAATAAGTACTTCAGAACAATTACAAAGGTCCCATGGTCAGTTTCAAATTGACAGTTGCACGAAGAACTAAATATCTCATACATAATTCCACTTTTTACCAAGATCTCCAGCAATTTCTACTCATGCATCAATCAAATAGAACACCTATCTCAATTTAACCTTTCCTAAATCACATATTCCCGGAGAAGAATTGAAAATGGGTTCCCGATACAAGCGTTTCGGAACATTCAGTCAGAGTTAGAGAAAAAGGCATTCTATGAGCTTCCTTACTATTGAATACTTAGTTTTAGAATTAAGCAAGGTTATAAGGTTATTTTAAGTGACCAAAAAGTGACATGAGTAAATACTGTAGTACTGATATATGTAGCTTGTTATTTCAATAAACAGAAAATGAAAATGAAAGAGGAAAGAGAATTCTAGTTGCAGGCTGCTCTGGTCGGTAGTTTTCCTAGGTTTCTTCAATCAGTACTAGACGAATGCCATGCAGTTCCCTAACAACCAAGCCACGGACCGCGCGTGACCTTCCTTCCTCTACGTTGTCCTCTCGTCTGCTCTTACATGAACATGAATTACAACACCCTTATAGCATCGAGTGACAACTCAGGAGTTCAGAACTTGTCGCGACTGAAACGGTGCCCCGCTGACGGAGATACCTGGAGGGAAAATCAGCGCAATCTGTCGTGTAGGTCGGCGTTACATCTCTCTCCTAGGATATAACGTGCTCTAGGAAAGTCTCTCCACACCGAACCGAATCAGTGGCTCCTATAACACACTGTATTTATGTTCGTAAGAACCAGGTTGCTGGGAAAGACGTGAAAGGGACAACACTTCCAGCATCTGCTAGGATTGTGGTGAATATGCAATTGTCGTTTTCATTTGTTACAAGCGTCAGTTCGTGCTACCAACTTAATGACTGGACTAATCACCATGGCACTCCGGAAACATAAAATATTCAATCAGTGATGTAGGAAGACGTGTACTTTCGTGTGCAGATCTAAATCCTTATAAGTAAATGATTTCCCTATTTATTGTGTCGTATTATTTTATGTGATATCGTTGGTTATTTTTAAAATATATCATAAAAACCTGCATTTCACTGAACATCTTCGTAAATTACTCTTTGTCACTTGACGCTTGTATTTTTTAACTTAAAGTTTTGGTAGTAGAGTGACCTACTAGTTTTGCCGAATTTTAACTTCATAGACACAGACTAACAGAAATATGAATTTAAGAATTCAAACTTCGAAAACTAATTGTTCGAAATGACAAGTTTTTATTAAACTATCTCAGACACTATATTTTGGTACTAAAACGCTTCATATGGTGAGTCCTTCAATCATAGAGTCTCTGTGTACAGAAGGAAACTCGTACAAACTACTCTAAAATATGTTTATTATCTAAGTTATTATACTTCAGAATTTAATAAATTGTAAATCTTGTTGAAAAAGATAATTTAAAACATTTCATCAGATACAATAGCTTTCAAGTATTGTTTTGTTATTTTGCATATGTAGTACGTCTCTATATTCTAGAATCATTTATTTGAAAATGAAATGTATGAATATTAACTCACTGAAGTTTAATACCTGCATGTTCATCACTGACACACAAAATATTAAAATTCGCACTTTTAAATCAATTTTTAAATATTCCTTGCCAACATTATAGTGACTAAATTTATGTATGTGATTACACCAAGAAGGAAAGAATCTGGCATTGCTCAAATTGAAAAACATTGTCCAATCAATTTTCCAAGTACTAAACATACCTTTTTTTCTTCTTCAAAAGTAAAATCTGATTCTTTTACATTTTGCTTTCCACGAGAGACGTTTCTTGTAATGGAAAGTACGCTACAAAATCATAATCGTACGTAAGTAGTAAACATTGGAAATACCAACCCTTTGAGGTTTATTCAGTGTGCATTTACGAGTTCATGTTCATAATATGTTCAGGGTAATTCATTGGAGAATGCTAAATGTCTTTATAAAATGCTGTGTATTGTTTCATGTGCTGTATTTGCTCTATGGTATATATTGTGTTTTTAGATTTCAAAAACTAAAAACATTACTTCATTCTCTTCTGTATGTATGCGTTATAAAAATACTTATACCTCGATTTATAGATTACGAGCTGATAATGGGCGACAGCTATTCTCTCCCCCACATTTCCATAATTTTGGAGGTTAAATTGAAAATGCACATATCAATTCTCTATTTCTGTAACTTACATGGACCTGTTTGAAATTTCGGTGATGTCTTATTTAAATTTTGTTAGTTAATTCTGATTGGTACAGATTGTCCAATCCCTGACACTTGTAACCGCCGTGGGCAGCAAGAAGCTTCTGCGACAGTTGGGCTGTAAGCGTTCCGGAAGTCAGATGTGTTTTTGCGGTGTTCAGTGATAGTTATTAAACAAGCGTGTTAATGCAAGATTTGTATTACAATATTGTGCTTCGCGAGTAGTGTGGTAGAAGAGAGGGACATCGCTGCATTGTGTTTTGAAGAAACTGTGGACGTAAGTTCTATTTATAATTAATTTAACTTATTGTAAAGCATGTTTGCTATAAATTTGCTCTTAAAATACTTTTGCTAAAGCATGCTTAAACATCTTATGTCAAACAAGAAATATAAACCAGCATTTATAGAAAAGTTTGTTTCTTTCGAAAAAAACATGATACTTATGTTGGAGATACGTTTTACAGTAATTAGTAGAGCAATTCAGGTTTTTTTAGTAGTTACCTTATTTGAAATTGAATCGATGGAAAGTAAAAAAAAATACAGATTGTGGGCATGTGAATTTGATATACCTCATTACTATTATTATACTTTGCATCATTGGCTTGTATCACATAAAACTGCAACATTTGCTAGAAAAATTATGATTAATGGAATGTCGTTCTGTATGTAGCGAATTGATGTAAGCTTCGTGAAATAATTTTACATAAAAATTATTAATTTACAATTATTTTAGTTCACATTAGTACAAGTGATTCAGCGAGAGATGTTCATGAATTTTTATTATTTACGGTAATTGAATTTCAGAAACGATAAGTATTACCAAGTTTGTGATATTCTAAGACAATTTTCCGTCTTGAAACAGTGTCTGAATTCCCCGTGCTTCCAATGAGATTATTTTTGGACTATTGCAGAACATTCGTTCCGTTTTCTTCTGAGAAACTGGAGCTACAGTTCATGGCCTTGCGAGCGCAACCCTCTCCCTACTCAGCACGTAACCTTCACCAGCCGTTCGGCAGCCACGCCTGCTGTTGATCAACTCCGTTCCAGAAAATTACTAGTATACTCGGGTTTTCGTAACATGGCGGATGACATTAGGTCATTTTAACACCTCCCGCTTTATAAAATGAATATTTTTAATTAATTCGCGAACGTCCTTCTCAACGGGGCTCATGGCCTCAAACATGTGCTTATCACTGTTATAAAGATTCATGTTATAAGGCAGGAGGTGTAAAAATGACCTAATGTCATCCACCATGTTACGAAAACCCGAGTATACTAGTAATTTTCTGGAACGGAGTTGATCAACAGCAGGCGTGGAATGGTGTGTGCACATTAAGGTGTCTCCACACACGGCCCCCTCGACGAATCCCATGAAGTAGGGATCAGGTGCCTGCTTTTTACCGATCAGTAGACATTTGCTACACGCGCTACCCAAAGGGTCAGTTTTTTGGGAAGATCAAAGGAAGTGAATATTCGAGGAGAACCTCAGCTATTCGGAATAAGGTGGGTAGACTCTCACTGGTCGCTGAATGTTGAATATGTGGAGGCGCATTTAGTATTAATGGTAATATTTACTGTGACATTAAATGCAGCTTATGATTTGGCAAGATGTTAAACTTTTTTAATTGTTTCAGGATTTGTCTTTATCACACATTTTGCTTCGTGTTACGGGAATAGTGTTAATTTCATTTGTGTACTATATTACCTTTATAGTGTATGCTGTATGTAGGTTTATAGTCTTTACAGAATCACGGGGAAACAACCCAGGACATTCTTTTGCAATTGTAACAAATGTTTAACAACCCAACGTACCAAATAATGAAAATGTGTTCGATCATTTATATTGGAGGAAGAAGAAAAAATGAATTTAATTCATTATTTTGTTTAACGAATTGCCATCACAATTCCGTGGTTATGGCAAATTTTTAATCTCTTCAAGAAATTAAGATCTTTCAAAACTCATTGCAAACAAGAACTTGCTCTACGGAATGTCGACTCATGGATTGATATATTGGGCAATCCTTTACTTAACTGAACTGAGATGAATTGGTTATTTATACTAGAAGAGTTCTTTCCGTATTTACTCTTTATACTCTTGTCTATTGGTAAAATCGTTGATTTAAAAAGACAATTTTTAATAAATTTACCGGCTGAGGTGGCTCTGGGCATCAGCTGATGTATTACTGCTGTACCTCTGATCGCGAGTTTTTTTAAGGCTCGTGTCCAGCCGGAGGCAGAATTTTCGACACTAGATAGGTCAATTTTAAACGCTGGTTGGAAGATATCTCTAGTGACATGCTGCTCTGATCTATGTTTTCATTGGTTTCTGCTAGGATTAAGTTTTAATAATTAAGTTTGTTTATACAAAACATTGATAAAACAAATATTTTTTAAAAATATTTGTTAAATTTCACAAATATTATGCTGAGATGTAAGAAATGTTTCCAGCCATACTTCTTGTAAACCTTTGTGATCTGTTGAAAAATATTATCAAAAAGTAACCAAAAGTTACTTTAAACCATTTGTTACACCCTGGCAACATTTGTTACACCCTGGCAACATTTGTTACACAACACATCTGGCACACCCAGGTCTCGAGTAAGTCGTTGAATTATCGTTGTGCAGAAACGATGAGATTTTGGAGAAAATGAGAGAACGTGTGAGAGCATGCAGAGGAGTTGTTGAAGGCCACGAAGGGCGGAAGGCGAAGGGCAGAGGGCATAGGGCGGGGGGGGGCAAGGGAGAAGGGTGGAGGGCGGGACGCATCGCCAAATCGCCGCTCATGCGAGAAGCGCGATAGCCCCCCCCCCATCCATCCCCCCACCCATCCCCCCACCCACCCACTCACCCACTCTGCTCCTCCGAAAATGTAGAACTTCTCGTTCGCATTCCGATTGCAGGTCAAGTACCCGGTAAAAAATTAAATTAGAAATTCCCATTTTACTTTCCTTATTTTTATTTTTAGTTAATCCTACTACCGAAGTATTGTAATGCTGTAGAGAAAAACGACAATTTCTCGACAGAAAAAGTGGTTTTATGGGTCTCTGATACCGAGAACGTTCATAATTCGTTTCCGCGGATTCGAGATTAGATTCGTCAGTAATAAATTGAAATATATATACTGCAGAACAATTCAAGGAACAAAAATTAATACGTGTAACATTCATTTCGCAATTGGCACGAGTTATTCAGTGAATGGAACAGATTGAAAAAGAGGTTTTTAAGAACTGTGCAATCAAGTATGCAAACCAGAACTATGGATTGAAGGTATTGTTTAAACACTAAACAATTGAAACATACACTCGTCATCGTGTAACAAATATTCAACATTTCGAAATAACCATTACACACTGTAACAATACTGGCTTTATTGGGATTTTGTTACATGAAGTACAATTGGTTTTACGAGTCCCAAAACATCAGTGATTACTTACATAATCCGCCCCGCTTTCGCCTGTGAATGAGTCCCAAGTTAATGCATTGCAATAACAAAAAAAAAATCATCAGCACCCATGAATGTATCATGATTGGTAGGACCACAAAAAAATATACTATCTGAATCTCTATCTTGTGATGTCACATTATAATCAGACCTTTTTGTCCGCAGAGAAATTCCCTAGTTGTTCAGAAAGGTATTGAAAAGCAGAGGGACTTTCAAAAGTTTTCCTTGACTACATGAGCAGCAATCTTATTGACTGAGAATAATTTTTATTAATATTCGAAAAAGGATCAATGTGCAACCGAACCATTCGGAATGCTGGGGGATTGTTCCGTTGCGGAAAATCCTACAAATCCGTTCAAAAGCAACGTTAACGAACAGTGCAAGCACAATTGTGTTAATGAACATTACGACTTTTAAAGATGTACTCTCTTCGACGAGTGTGCGATCGTGCTCTTGATTACTGTATTCATCTTTTTCGTCGTGATGCATGAAGAGGATATGTATGGGGTAAGGTGTGGGACGAGGGCGAGGGGAGCGTGGGAGTTGGCGTGGGTGGGGTCGGGGCGGGGCGGTGTGAGGGAGTGTGTGGGGGGGGGCGATAGCTCTGCGCCGGCCTATCGCGCGCGGCCCGTGGTGCGTTTGTTTATGAGCAGATAATTTCGGCGGCCGCTTGAATAATTGCGCGTCGACGATTGGAATTAATATTAGGAAGTGGAAGCTGCAAAATAATTCGTCGCTGCGTAACGATAGTGGCGAGCGAGCGGGAGCTGCGGAATTAAATTTGCATGAGAGGTGTATCAGATATTGCGCGTTGCAAACAGCTAGTGTTTGTAAGAAGAGGCGCGGCCAATTGAAACAGGTCGTGTTATTGGAACGTGCTGTGTATCACCTCTCATAACACGTGTATGAAAACAGTTTCCAGTTCGCCGATGCAGCCAAGAGGTAATGGAGTGCGATAAATTTGTCACATGCCGTACTGCTATCCGACAATGCGATGGGTTATTATTTGGCAGTTTGTCACATTGAAAACACTGGGATGTTTGCTTTATGTACGGGATATGTGAACGTATTTTCGAGTTTACTTAGACCCGTATTTGTATTGCATGGGCAATTTTTATGAAATAAAAAAGTAGAAAGCTCAGATTTAAAATAGTCATTCTGATTGGGAAAATGACTAATCGTTTTAATCAAGAAACACTTGTTACTGTGAATTATTTTAAAAACTGTCATCAACGAAGTATGTTCTGTAACATGAGGGTTTGTCAAATTGTAAGTCAACGTGTATTACTCGTCCTTAGAAAACTAAAAAGGTAATGAATTCCCCTTTCAATGGGACATGAAGTCGAAGTAGAATGATGTGTCAGATCATCAGCAGTTCAGGGAAGGGAAGGGACTCTAAATGGGTGGAGGTATGTTCCCTCTCTTGACCCTAAAATTATTCGAATACTACAACTTTACCCATTAATTTTGTGCGTTATATATATTACATGAAAATAATAGGAAACAATTGATGTTATTTTACTATTCAATATAAGATAAGATTTTCTACATCTTGTTATATGTAGAGCAAATAAAGCTTTTCCCTAAAAATGTTCTTGTATTCCATTATACGTGCCACCTTAGACTGTTTCTGTTATCATGCGATACAAAAGTCTTCAGAAATCAACCACCTAGGACTTCTTGACACACCTGATGGGACAAACATTTTTCAAAAGAACACATCAGTGTTCCAGGTCGTCTCCACTTTGTGTTCAGTGATTGCAATGAAATTTTGTCATCCACAGAATGCAATTCTTCAATTAAAAGAATATTTTATTTTGCAGTTATGCATCACGAGTATAGTATGTAATCATTGCACAAGGTACCGAAGCCTCAGCAATAGGGCAAGCATTTTTTACAATAGCTTAATTTTATTTTTTGAGTTAGATGATAGACTGCATACATTTGCCAACTGCCTCCAGAGGTAATGAATTAGAACGATTCAGACGAACCGAAAAATACTCCTATACATATCTCTTTAAATATACAATGCAAACAACGCCAACCTACTTGAAATTTAGTAGTCTATACATGAAAATTAATTAGCTAATATGGAACGGCATAGTGACCTGACATTACAGTCAACCTCTATTAAAGGAAGAACTAGTGGTGCTAAAACAGCACCTACTTTCTCGCCCATACTTTCACGTAAAATTAGGTCAAAAGTATTCAAATGATCGAAAATTTTACATGACAATCTCTGAGCCAAGAAATCGAATAGACTACTCAGAAATTGTTTGGAGAACATTTTTTGCATCTCGTAAATATTAATTGGAGCAAATATCATTAAAATGATATTAATATCGATGAAATCAGAGAAAAATGCTTTAAAAATGACGGAGAAAAGTAAAAAAAAGTGACTTATGGAAATCTAGGATAAATGCAAAAAAATTGATATAAAATGGATCATTTCCTTTTGCCATAACATAAAAATAATGTCTACACTAAACGTCGTTGTTCTAAAGCGAAAAGAAAAAATGACATTTCATTAAAATCCACCCCTAGCGTATGTGCCAATGTCTTTGAATGTGTCACCGCCTTCCAAATCGTGTGCTGAGAATAGTGTGTTCTACTGGCGCGTAACCCTTGAAGATCTCTGTTATGTGCGTTTTCATCGTGCTCCCAGTCAATTCGAACTCTGTCACGTTATCTCCAAGTATAAGAAAATATAGCTTTGCGAACGATCGTCTACGAAATAAGATAAAAATCCTTTCTAGTATCATCCATGTGATGTGAACGTTTCGATCTGAAAAATAGCAAAATGGTAGCGCCGTCGTCGTCAAAGAAGAGGGGCGACATAAACCATAACCCAGCGATCAAGATGTCCGTGAGACGCTTGTTCGGCGAATAACTCGTCCGTGCACGTGCTATCCATAGTCATCCGTTTAGGTGCTTAATGGTGCTACCCATGTTTCCGGTAACCCTTCAGTGAAGGACTTCACCCATACATGGCATTTTTCGTACATTCATCGATTTTAATACTTTCCACTCTCATGTTCTCAATTAAATCAATCACAATACTGAACACCGTGACGTAAGTGAATTAGTATTAAAAGTTGGCGATAAATCTGATAATAACGAAAAATAAATCTAGGTTTTCAAATCAAATTCCCGGTTTTATCACATTTTCCCCTTTTTTAAAAATTTTGTTTCAAATTCCCAATTTTCCTCCGTTTTCAAGGATTTATGTTCGGAGGCCACCCTGAAACGTAAGGTTTATCCCGGGAAGAGGCGGTGTTTTCTCCTTTTGTACGACGAAATCCGGTACTGACCTACAGTCCGGCTTGCGGGGCAATTCCCCTCACAGGTGTCTCTCTCAGCTGGACACCGCCCAAGCCGGAACAAGCTCGAACATTTTACATATGATCATAGGTTTAGTTATTTTGTTTGAAATAATTTAAAAATGATTTAAACATTTATGTAGTATTTTGAGTTTTTATAAAGAATTTTTCTAATTCTTTACTTGTTTGCTTTTTAAACGAGTGTTTTTTAGAGGGAAAACTTAGCCTTAGCATTGTAACTAATGAAGCGAGTAGGTGTTTCAAAACTGCGAGGGGGGGAATTCGAATACCAACGTATAGCTAAAAAGGAATGAGCCCTTCTCTTCGCTGGCTTATCTAGGGAGTTGGGCTTAACGACGCTCGTAATCGAACTGGAGCAGAAGTCGCCGAGCAAGTCGCGGAGTGCCTTGCGCAGGCAAAGGGCTAGGGCCGTGTCGCCCGAGGCGGCGTGGCGTCGCATGTGGGCGCGCGCTGTGCTGCGCAGCGCCGCGCCGCGCCGCTGTCCGCGCCCGGGACCCGTTTTACGGCGCTCGTAAAGGGGCCGGCGCCGCCGCCAGAGGGCGCTTTATCTGTCCATCTGCGACGCCGACGCCGCGCCGTCGCCCGCCCGCGCCTGCAGCCTCCGCGCCGACGACGCCTGTCGGGAAGGAGGCGAGGCGGCGGGGCGGGGTCGATGGCGGTGCCGGCAGTGGGAAGGGGAGGAGGAGATGGAGGTGGCGGCAGGGTGGAGTGATGGGGCGGCGGGGTGGGGAGCAGCATGGGGGAGGTAGACGAAGTCAAAGGGGCAGGAGGAGCGGTTTTAAGACATTGTGGCGGGGGAGGGTCTGATCTTGAGGACAGGGCAGAGTGGTGCGAGCAGCGGGAAAGAGGGTGAAGGGGAGGAGGAGACGGAGGAGGCAAGAGGGAGCCGACGTCAAGGCGGCAGAGGAGGGATACGTGGCGGAGCAGGCGAGGGCGAGGGCGGGGCGGTGGCGGTGTAGGGAGTGGCCTCGGGGACGGCGGGGAAGGGAGCGGCGGAGCAGATGGAAGCGGTGGCTGGGGCGGAAGCGGAGAGGGCGCCGTGGGGCGGGGACGTCGGGCGTCGGTGTCGCCGTCGGCGGCGTGGTGCGGGCAGGGCGGGGGCGGTCGCCGGAAGCCCTTTGTCGCGGGCGATCGGTGGGGTGGCGCCGACGCGACGCTCCTTTGTCCCTCCCCCCCGCGCGCGCGCGCGCTTCGGCCGGGAAACAGACGTCTACGATGGCTCTTTAAACGGCGTGTTTACTCCTTGAGAAACTCAAGTACGCCACAACATGTAGCCTTTGTTCCGTGGAAATCAATGCGCAGGTCTTCCTTTTAGGAAGGACCCGTCTCGCTGGCTAATGGTGTGTGCTGTGGTCTTAGATAAGCCCAGTCGGTAGCGGGAGTTTCACTCGACGGTCAACAGTCATTTTCCTACGAAGGAAATTATCTCACGTGTGATGTAACTTACAATAGTGTTTGCTTTAGTTAGAAAGGATTTTTCTCTCTGTTATCAAGAAAGGGCCAGTACCTGCATACCGCTAATCTGTCAAGATCGTTTAAATCAGACGTTTCCGAACGTTTCTGAACTTTTCCGAACTACCGCTAACTAACTACCGCTAACTAAGGATTCCAATGCGCCGTAGTCCAGAACAGTTAATTTTGCATGAAATGTGAAAGACTTGTTGTATATTATCTGTACCTAATTTTTACTGTTCAATTATATATTTAAAAAAATTTTAAAAAATTAAGAAGAAATGAATAAAAGAACAACTTGAAAAATACAATTCCAAAAATAATCTATAATCAAGAAAAAATTAAACCTGAAATTAATAATAAGTCAAAAATAATAAGATGATTGAGGCTCGTGGAGTTTTAACAATTTGTCAATGTCAAGTTCCAACTTCATTAACATAAAGTTCAGTGATGTTTACTCCGTTCCTCTTCTTTGACTGTAAATTAGTTACTGACTATCTCATACTCTGCCACCCAGTATGAAGGAAATGGGATAACAATTTCTGTATTATTGCTGACAATCCATGGTAGACAACTGGTATTGACATTTGAAGCCAAACGTCCTACTGTTCATGTTCATGTTTGAATTTTACGTCTAATTCTTCGAAGTGAGTTCTATGAGTCCCTCTTCAAATTTTATGATCTTCAGTACCTTCATTTGCGGAAATCATATTTACTTATTGTTCTTGTTTTGAACAGATTGTAAATTTACAGATTTAAAAAAAAAAATTGCGGAATGATCTGCTACCCAACTACGTATATTTATATTTAAAATAATATCTTGAAAAAGTTCCGTAAATAAACATGAAAGAAGTTCATGTGTTGGCTGATAATATGAAAAAGTGGTTGTATCATCACCACCTATATTTCGTTTGAATAGAAATAGTTTTACCGCAAAAGCAGTTACGTCAATTTTTGTTTTAATTAAATTCAACTTATCACCTTACAATTGTAAATTATGTTCATTAAATATTTTAATCAGAAATACCAATAAGTATCAAATTTTGATAGAATCAGGTTTTCGTATATCTTCGAGAAAGTCCAATACCGAGTCAAATTGAATGAAAACTCGATTCCAACAATTTTAGAGAATGAACATACTTCTGTGTACAGAAGAAAGCAATTATAATCTTCATTATTTCCACCATAAAGCTGACCAAATAATCGATCATTCAATGAATTTCTTTTAATCTTATTGATTGCTCTAATAACGTAATACGCGACATGTCCAGGCGTATATTCAAAGTTCAAACTATGTAGAGAAAGTGCATTTGGTATAGCATGTTTCAAATGAATATGAAACCTTTGTGACGCCCTGTCATTTCTGGAGCTTCGTCGGTGGCAGCTGACAGAGTATTCCAACCAGGAATTTCTTTCTCTTGAAAATACGTTTGCGTGGTATTGATTCTCCCTTTGTATCAGTTTCCAAATGTTTACCAAATAAAAACTATGTGGTTTCCGACGATCCTTACACTGTATTAAAAATATTTTCAAATGTTAAAAATGTAAATTATCCAAGTTCGAAATAAAAGCAAACTATAGACAAACAGTTCTATAGTTGCCTGAACTCACAGGTCATTTAAAAGACTGGGAAGTGCACGACATTGTTTTATTGGAATCAGTGAACATTTTGCGCAAGTATTGTAGGGTCACCGAAGGGGTAGTTCCTAGATCTGCTCCTTAGCAAGTTGATTGAAACCCTATATTCAACTGACTCATAACATCTTTAGTCGTGTATTATATTCGATTGATTGATAATGATTCCGAGCGCGGTAACTGCTAAGGTAATTGGTCCCATAAGTGTAGTATATTCTCTGGAGGTTGTAGTGATTTCCTCCTGCGGGTGAGATCCGGCACCGCCCTATCCTCGGCCAGCGGGGTTTTCACCAATCAGCCATCTCCCACTCATGGGCACCGTCTCAGCCGGGATAAGCTCTGAGCTCCCGACCGGTCTCCTCCTGTGTGGAGGTGTAGTGCATGTTAGTGCAAGAGTGTATGTAAGGGGTAGGTTTGGATAAGAAATGCGAAGGAAATGTCGCGCGCGGTCTGTGCCGGTATTGATAGGAGAACTCACGAAATCGTGAATTAGAGTAATAATAATAATAATAATAATAATAATAATAATAATAATAATAATAATAATAATAATAATAATAATAATAATGTCAGTCCCGATAGCCGAGATCGCTAAGGTAGTAGTGCAGTGGCGATCTCGGACTGAAGGGTCGCGGGTTCGAGTTCCGCCTTGGGTGTGTTTGTGTATGTCTGTGTATGTCTGTGTATGCCATCCATTCATCCTTCATTATTATAATCATCATTTCATCTTCCATCCCCCAGGACTAACAACCCTGGGGTATAAAAATAGGATTCAGCGTAATGCTGATCCCCCTGATTAGTTACATGCAAGACTTGATGCAACGCGATAAAATAGTACTGAGCCCGTACAAGTGCATGCCCTGCGTGGTCCAAGATGGTCTATTCGTGAGAAAAATAATAATAATAATAATAATAATAATAATAATAATAATAATAATAATAATAATAATAATAATAATAATAATAATAATAATAATAATAATAATAATAATAATAATAAACCTGAGCGCCGAGGGTCATCTCAAGGAGTCATTTCTGTGAAGAAGGCTATGGAAAACAGAGGGGAGACCCCTTACCCGTACGGGGCTTGCTATATTAGGGCATCGCGGTCATCTCTCCAATGAGAGATAGTGTACACCATGAAAGTGTGGCAAACAACGTTTGCTTCAACATACGTGAACAGCGTGAACAACAATTGCGTGAACATACGAACTCCCAGTGGTATCTTCCAATATTTCACTTTTTAACTTTTACCAAGTGATATTATTGCACTTTTACATTCACAAAATCATCTAAAACGAAAAACATTTGAGCATGTTTCTGTATAAGTATTGAAGTTTTTGAAAACATACACATCCATGTTGCATCTCTAAAACGACTACAGCAATTAAATGTATGATTACATTTTAGTTCAATAATGACCGTTACATAGAAATTCCTGTTGTGCAGCTCCGTGATTCTGGTTTTGTTTTGTCTCTGGTGAACAGAGACAATTTCCCCTTATCGTCCTGAATGCTTTCCCCGGACACAATTTCTGTTGAAGTAAAACTAATTAAAGTTGCCCGGCGATCCCATCTCGGACAAAAAGTGAGCAAACATAAAAACTACTGATTTGTAGTATGTGAGAAGAAGTTTTAGGACACACCTGCTCTGACCCTTGTGTGCTACGTTAGAAGGTGATGAAAAAATGGTAGGTGGTTCGCCGCCCCACCCTCCCTTGCCTGGTTGTCCCTTCTCCGCCCAACCCTCTCTCTCCCCAGCGCGTGCCGGTTTCCTGACTCCCGTTCCTCAGGGGCGAATGGGCGCAATTAGAGCGGAAGGCGCCGTGGGCTCCTCACAGAGGCCTAATTGGGCGACCGCCCGCGCCACTCGTCACTTCCCCGCCCCCTCCCCCGCCCCCGCTCCGCCTCGCCCCTGCTCGTGCAACCGGCGCCCCTTACGCGAGAATTGGAATTGTCTTCATTTTTATGTGGCCACGTTCCGACTATTAGGGGTGAATTCACAGGTATAAACCTACCTTCCGCTGAACAGACCCGTGTCACAAATATTTAGCACCTTTCGCGTTGTTAACGGTTGAGCGCTTTGTAATATAGTAAACAAGGATAAGTCGTTTTCAGGGCTGTTAGGTAGTCTCTTGCTTAGGATCAGGTTCCTCCTCTCTGAAAGTTACCAAAATTTTGTTTTTAAACTTGTTTTATTACTGCGAGCCTTATTTTGTAAATATTCATTGTCAAAATAGTGAAACAAATGTTGAGGAACGGGAGAAATATCTAAATTTACGAACTTATTTATTCCCGTTTCCTTTACCACAACCTAAGCAATATTCGTATATTAAATACCGGGAGAGGTGGCTCAGTGCATCAACTGATGTCACTGCAGTGCCTCTGACCGGGAGGTCCTAGGTTCGAGTCCAGACTGCGACGGGATTTTCGACTCTAGCTTTTCAGCTAGGTCGAATTCAATCGCTGTATGGAGGAGAATTGTAGCGGTCGGCTGCTCTGATCGGTAGTTTTCCGTGGTTTCTCCGATCAACACCAGGCGAAAGCCTGAGCAATACTACGGACCGCGCGCGATCTTTCCTTCCTTTTCCTTGTCCTATCCTCTCCCCTTACACACATGTACGAGTACACTAACATGCACTACAACACATACCGGAAGGCCATGCCGCACGGTCGGAGGCTTAGAACTTGTCCCGGCTGGGGCAGTGCCCCGCTGGTGGGATATATCTGGTTGGGGAAAACCTCGTTAGTCGACAACAGGTCGGCGCCGGATCTCGCCATCCAGCGGGAGAAGACCACCGCCTTTCTCCAAGAAAAACATGCACTACACTTACGCGACTAATTACACCAGTGGTTGACGCGCACAGAATCCCTAACAATCAATCTATCATATATAGTATACCAAGGAAGTATACGATTGATTCGTATTGATCAATCGTATATAAGGCAGGGGCAAAACGGCTATTTTTTCGGTAGAATCGTTTTGTAGGTCCCCGATAGTGGAAAAGTGGAAAATTTTTATTCCTAAATATCGTAAATTACTTCCTCTAACAATTTAGTCAAATATATAGTCATAAATAGTCGCTAGCTATATAGTCAAATTTTGCAAGTCCTTGACACAGAAAAACTTATTTACAACAAAACGTTCATCTGTCCGTCAGTGAAGAATGCTAGTGGTTAAATTGTAAACAGATTTTTAAACAGAATTGGTATACCCTTACCGATCTGACGGAGGTTACGGATCGTAGAATTTGAAGCGAATGTTTTATTTTTTGGCGATACTTCACATGACACCCAAATAACATTTTTTAAATTTCGCAAAAATGGCTTTTGCTTTAAACTTCTCTGTATAGAGTGATGGCTTTTCTTGCTCGGATAGATTGCATAGAGTCGATTTTCACTGTGAAGTCTGAATTTTCGAAAATTGGAAAAGTTTCAAGTTTGGTACTTCCTCGTACAGATACATTATTGATGGTAGATTTTTTATTAAAATAAATATATTGTTCACAATTATATATTTGATTAATATCATGTACATTTTTTTTAAAATATTGTTAGTGTTCGTGCAAATTTGACGGAAATATCGGTAATTTTGGAAACTAGATTCATTAGTTTTCGATTTGCTGGGTTTACTAGAAGAGTTTTATATTTTGTCCTTTACACTTCTACAGATAGTGCTAAAACTCGCTGAATAACAACGGAAACGCCATTTTAATGTATTATTTTTCTATTTAAAAAGTTTCACGAATGTAATTTTTTTAAATATCCCCCAAGTCGTAAAAATATACATTATAAAAGTATGCCATTGTCATTGTTTAATACGTTTTTTTAAAGAAGCCTCTAAGTATCTTCAGTGTTTTTAATATGTTGATTTTTTTAGTATATTTTGCTTATTGCATATATACTTGAGTTTAATTGGCTTTGATGTGTTTTCGAAATTGTTTGAATCAAATTTCCTCAAAAAACAGCTGCATTTTGTTTTTCGGAAATCTCAATATTGGAAAAGATTTCAATTTTCTACGATATTCGAAAAATTTGATTTGATCAAAATATTTGATACCCGAAAAATAAAAAAACTGAAAAATGCATGCGTGTTTTAATCAAACACAGTATAAAAATGTCGATCCTATCGAAAAGAAAAATAAACCATCGCAATAAACGAAAATTTCTCTAAATACTATTTAGTCTTAGAACGTGTTGCCAAATGTTTGTGAAGATTAATGAAAATGTACACGTTTGTATTCTCGTGCGCTTTGGCAGTTTTGGCAGGTGGGCTGCGTAGAAGTAGATTATCGTAGCAAGAATTTTGGATAAACCATGTGTTTATTTTTTCGAGATAAAACATACGAAAATGGCGACAATTTAGATCAAGTTTCAGAGATTCAGTGACGCGAATAAACTGGTTCAAGTGTTCAAGTGATGAATATTCTGACATGTCACCATGACATGTGGATCAGACTGCATGAATTGCAATTTCAGCGTATTGAGATTATTTATTGCAGTTTTTATAGTTCATATTATTCGAAACTTGTATATAAATTTCTCCAAAATTGGTATTTCCCTGGCTGATATCGCGACCACATGAATTTGAAACCGATATTTTAGGTTTGGGGGGTCCTTTACATGAAGCCCCTGGGACATTTTTCAAATTTTTAAGGAAAGTGACTCCGTCGTTTTTGATTAAATTTTGTTGTTTGGTATGTATAGAACGTTTAAGAGAATGGTGCTGGTCTCATGTTAGTTGAAAACCCTAATTTTTCGAAAATTGCAAACGTTCAAAATTTTCCACAGCTAAAATATTAAAGATGGAGATTTTTTAATAAAATCTGTTCCATAAATATTTTGTAATAGTCAAGAACATTTTTTCGAAAATTTGAGTACTTTTTGCGCGAAAATACTGACGAAAAAATACGCGCTGTTTTAGCATTCTTTTCGTGATTTTCCGTGGATGCGTCGCTACTTACGTCACACAGACGTCAACTACTGCAAGGAAGATACCACCCTTTTAGAGATATGCTATTTACTTTTCCGTTATGGAACAGCGACTTTTTTTATAATCTTGGCATGTAAAGAACTGTTGTACCGTTTAAATATACTATAATATACTGTGCTAGTGCAGTAATCATGAAGACTATATTTGTTAAAATATTCAATTTATTGGAGTGTTATGCGAAGATATTTTATTGGTTGTTCTCGAGCAGAGTGCGTGGTACTTTTAAGAAAACAACTTTGTGTGGTTTTGTTCCGTAGCTATTTTGCTTCTGCAGACCACCGGTAACTTCTTATTTTCCAAAGATTGCAGTAATTTTATTGATGTTCAAGTAATCCACTACATACGACAGTTTTGAGAAAATAATTTTTTGCATGATTATGTTTCTGATAATTATATAATTTTTTTCAGAAGACGTAGGATGTGTTGTAATTGTTCAACGGACTCGATCCTTCACGATCCTTCTTCTTTCGTTCTTAAAAACATATTTTAATGGAGTAGTCATAGTGACAGCACTACGTGGTGCGTCTACGCACAAACTGAAATAAACTTCCATTGTTGTCTCTGTATGTTGTTGGTTAGAGACTCGTCGTTAGCAAGGAGTTAAAGTTTTGATCGCAGCAACAAATTCTCAGAACAGTGTAAAATACTAATCGTACACAATTTCAATATCTGGAATTCTTTATGGGAAGTCATAGATTCCTTATTGTTAGAGCTGAGCGGATTAAAACTAAAAGAAATTTCAGATAGACACACCATGTATGCACTGCGTGTACTTATCCAAATCCGTCTTTACATATAAGTCTAGAAAAAAATGTTGCTTTGCAATTTAATTGCAACCGTTTATACAGACGTTATTTCGTTTTTGGGTTACCTCATATCGATAAAATATTCATTTCCAATCCAAAACGAATGTAAACTTCTTCAGTTACTGGATTTTTTTCTTAGCCTTAGAAGACGAACCAGTTCCCATACTTCGCCTTTAGTAATCATTTTATAACAATGTTTGCAGACATTACTTTTCTTGGAGAATAATCTACAGTCCTTCCTTAACAGCATCGCAAACGATTTGTTGCCTGATGTCAATATGATCGACGGACAGACAGAGCCCAGACCTTGCCCAGTGGCGAGAAAATAGGAAACAACTATAAGCGAAAGTATATGAATTTCTATAGCACTACTACTTCTAGACAAAAATGACACCAATACCTTGGTCAGATAATCCAAAACCCGAAATTTAAATCATTATATTTCGTTTTTTTATTAGTTATTTATATTTACTAATTTTGAAATTATTACTTTTGTTAATGGTGCCCCCCAACGTATTTGCAATCTGTCCGCCTTCGCCTCTGAGGGTAATGTCACTTTTATTATTATTGTGTCGAAGGAGCAATTCTTTTCGTAGGACTGAAAATCTGCAAGCCTCTCCACTTCTGCGTCCCTTGCCCCCTTGTCATATTGTGCCCATTATCATTCACTCTCCTTCGTTGCTCATTAATCTTAATGCCGTACATGAGGCTGGCCCAGCAGGCGCCTTGTCATCCTCCAGGTAATACTCGTATCAAACTCATAGGGCGATACGTATAACACGGTGTAATACCACGGGGGATGGGCAAGGAAATTAATGTCTGCGCTGTGCTAATGCCGTATAATCCTCACTAGAGGCTGAGAAGTGTGGCACTGCCTTGTGTGTGTCTAGGAGTCCCCCCTCTGTCATTTTCCCGCAGCATCGCATCAGTCGCGACGCGGCCCTCCTTCGGCAGAGACAGAGGTACGACGTGGATGTTGATGTTCACGAAACACCGATGCTTTTGTACAAACATGATGTTTTATACACGATGGATTGACGCCGACGCCTCTGTAACATCAATGTTTTGTGATTGGTTTTTTTTTTGTTTCCGATGTTTGTTTCTAAATGAATTCCTACTATCATCAATACTGTAAATGTTAAAATATATAAAGAGGACTGATGGTAAAACTATTAGTTCACGTGTTAGATCCAAAGGAACACTGTTTTACGTATATCGACTAAACTCTCTCGCCCGAAATGACTCCCATGCCCTTGTATTTCCTCTTTTTATATTCACGTCGCACATTGAGAAGTGGTCAACAAACGTGCTAAGAGCGTAGGGTCTGCCTCTTCATCTCGCACCCTTAGTCAGCGAATTGATAAACAACACTGTGGAATCAAATTTTGTTGCACACGAATTTAATGTTACAAGTTAATAAACCAGCTTGAAAACATTGATGTTGGAAACACAATTGTCGTTTTTGGTCGACATATTATGAACATGACGTTTTAATTTTGAACATCGATGTTTGCTATCATCGATGTTTTGTTATCGACTTCGCATCACTCCTTGAAGGCTGACTCAGGAGGGTTCCCTCGGCCTCGTCGCCTGACGCTCTGCTCACCCTGCTCGCCCCTCATTCCTAGCCAAGAGAATCGGCGATCCTCAATTTCCTGCCTGGAGGTTGTATGCTGGGGCTGTATTCAGCAGCCCTCACAGTTCGACAACGCCACCTTCCTTCATTGAAGCCGTCTGTTCTTTTGTGTCTTTCTCCCCGAATGGAGCAGCCGCTGACGAGGATTGTAAGACTTTATTCCTTCCTCAGCGTGGATAAGAGTCCCTGGCTTTCCCGAGTGATAAGTAATTTTCTCGTCAAAATCGAGTACGATTGCAAATACTACCAAATTCTAACTTCAAATGTCTCAAAACACACACATTACATTGCACAAAACGGAACAGTTACATTATATTCGAATAATGGTACATTTTTTATAATTGTAATGTACTGTCTGCCTTGCGGATGTTTTGAATTTTTTTTATGAGTGAGACTCGAATTCGGAGTGCAGAGTCCCCTGCCTCCGAAGGCAAAAAAGCAGAGTCCCACACAGCAATCTACAACGTGCTGCAGTCACACCAGGCTGTACGGATTAGTCTTGCACTCGCGAGGAATGGTCTTGTCTATTAAAGGAAGAGAAGACAAGAACAAGGACACTTGATAAGTTCATACGGATAAGGGACGTACGTAGTGTGATTACCCACTTGCGAAAATGTGTAGTTGTTTACTGTAGCCTAAACTCTGCCATCGGAATCAATACAGTTTGCCGTTGGGGAAATAACATCCTGGAACACCATGCTGTCTAGTGAGATTTGGGGTCCGATAGGCAGCGAAAGACGCAGCAAAGTTGCAGCGCCGCTCGCCTTGTACCTTGGGCTCTGGTCTGCGCCGATTCGGACGGCAGGCGAGTGATGCGGTGTGATTGCGGTGAGCCGTAAAAGAGTAGCCGCCGCCCTGGCCCGTCATGTACCCTCTCCCTCAGAAAAAATGTCGTTCAAAATTCTATCTTCCACACCGCGCCGACAAACTTGGACACCCCTCGGCCTGGGGGAGGGCAGGGGGAGGGACGCGTTGACCAATCGCTAGCAGGTAGAACCACAGTTGTCTGTGATTGGTGCAACATCCCAAGGGGCAGAAAGAACGCTGTCTCAGGGGGAGGGGGCTAGTTCGTTTACGTACGAGACGGAAATATCGTCATATTTCCCTGCCGAAGGAGGTAGTTTGCCTGCGCGTACGCCACGACGAAAAAAATATTTCTAAGCGGGGTTTTCCGTCCAGAATGATTGTCTATAGACCAGTAAATATTTATCATTTTAGCAACAATTATTCTAACTTTTAGTAATCGATTTGTAACTCCTGACAAACTGCTATTTTGAGATATTCATTTCAGGCACAATTTGCGGCGCCTTCCCGGCCGTTCTAACGCATATTTCGAATTTGTTTATAAAATTATAAATTGTTGCAAAATTGTTAATTCGCTGTTTTTGGTTCTGGGACATCGGGAGACTCTCCCCACTTTAGATTTGCAAAATTTGGAAATTGTTTATAAATTTGAATTTGTTGCAAATGTTTTATTGTCTAATCTGAATGGCGTTTAAATGTGATGCAAAATTCCGGAATCCGTTCGGTGCTATTATATCTCGTTCTCGAGATATATGTAATTGTTTATAAGAAATTAACATCTTAGTAGACCCCATTTGTTTGCGCTTAATTCATTCGCGCTAGCAGAATAGCGTGGGATGGGCCTACTGAAAAAACAGTTCTCCAATGCCGCGCTTTGGCGTGCCACATACGCTTAAAATGCACTTGCTTGTAAACAAATTCTGTGGCCAATTTAATTATGATAAATTCGTATTTTTACGGCGAGTATGAGCATAACTTTTATTTGGTTTTTATATTCTCTTTTAAGTCCTGCAATTTGCAAGTCGATATATTTATCAAATAGGAAAGAAATTGATTATAAAAAAATATTTTTCAAGGTGCATTACGCCCAAACAATTGTTTCTGTTTTTCTATCAAAGGGGTGTTGAGCAACCGAATAACTGTATTATTAATTTTTTTAAGTCCCCTGTTAACACCGAGAGTCAGAAACTATTTGTTCCTCTTGTTTAACCATTACCATTAAAAAAATAGGGAAACATATTGCTTAGCTGTTTGCTATAAACTGCACTGGATTGGATGAAGGTAGTGTTAAGGTTTTCAAATACAGAAATATTCAATTTTGTGTTTTGAAAGATCACATGAGTAGAATCACACATCACAATATTTACACAAGTATAGAAATTTCTAAATAAACGTATATAAACTTTAAGTTAATACTTTCAATTCAATTTATCATTCCTTTCTAAAACTGCACATTTTGCATGATGATTTCATTGTATAATATTCAAATCAGAGCTTTATGTGCTAAATCTACGCATTGTTAATACATATTTTTAAACAACATTAATATATTTAATATACATTTAAAAGGTTTTTAGATTGGCGAACGTTTCAATGAAATTTCATGAATTCCTAAATGCTTGAAAATAAATACTTGTAAAATTAAATACTTGTAGAGTGTGAAAATATAACAAACTCACGTATTTGGTAAAACGAGTTGATATTACTAAAAGAAAGCAAAACAGATGTTATAACAATTCAAAGAGATTTAGCGTTTGTTTACAGTTTAGTAAATATCAATGCACTAGCATTTCCCAGTGAAAATACATAGAACGAACTTGGTGGTCAAGTGATATGACCTTCCCAACACAGACTACATTTCAGTATCGTCAGAGTTCGAAGGTGGTTTGTTGGCCGCCATTCTACGAATCTATCAAAACCTTGAATTTTGCACGACCATCTGTACAGCGAGAACGTAGCGGTTTATTAAACGGAAACGGGCCATTCGAGGTATCTAATGTGCACTCTTTGAAAACGTTTAACCATTATAAACTATCCCTAAGAAAATATCAAATAAACAATGTTAAAGATCACCAGCTTAACATTGCCTTTACTATTTGAATGTTTTCAACATCCCCAACACCAACACAAAACCCATGTTTTTACAGGTTATTATAAAACCAATTCAATAAATATAAGCATTTATTCACGTTATTATTTTTAAAACACTCAAATATCTACGATGTTATTTGATTCATGTCTTCATCGAAGATCTGAGATTAAAAAACTGATAAGCAGAGAAAATTAAAGTAATTTTGAGTGATTGATGAAGTTGAATGATCAAACGAAAAACAATGTTTCTTGCTTCATATAATGCTATCGTGTTTAACAGACATGTAATTACATGTGATACCTATATTTAAACATCCAAACTAATGAAAATTTTCAAAATTAAAATCATCAATAAAACGTTGATTCATCAGCAAGGATTATATTATTAAATACATTTTTGAGATTCATGTGCTCCTGTGTGAATAACGTAGTAAACGTGATTCGTATGATCCAGTTGCTCAGAATAATGCAAAACCTGCTAGACACATACACTAAACATAATAGTTGTCAAATAGTTATTTACATGAGTATCATAAGATATCTTATTACAATACGAAATTGGAGAATTATCAAACAAGACTCTTTAGCCGAAATTGTTAACCAATTGAATATTGTAATATAATGTTACCATTTGAATATCATAGAAAGTAAGACGCAATTTGTCAAAATTCATGTGAACTATAATTTTTCTTTAAATTTTACTCCTTATCCTGCGAAAGATGTGTGACAGTACTTATGTTAACAATTATACTGCCATGGGTTTAATTAATTAGTTTTCAGTACGCAAATTATTGTTTTTGGTTTTAAAGAAGCATGGATATACAGAGTATCGGGGAACGAAACGTCGAAAGTTTGAAAATAGCTGTTTAAACAATTTTAATCATACTTTGTCTAATAAACTACATAGATATTTTGAATGGCTGAGCTGCAATAAACACGCAAATTTTGGTTTGAAAATATGATTTCTACGCAAAACTTTGCATTCTAGAATCATGTAAACAGACCAGAAACATGTAACATGTTTATTATTAACAATATAAATTAATATATTAGTTCAGAAAAAATTAACCGAGAAATAAAAAGCAGTCGAACTGTGAAAATTGGGTGCTTTTTTATTTCTAGGTTAATTTTTCTTTCTGATCAAATGTATTCATTTATTTTGTTAATCATAAACAATTTAGATATTAATGAAGTGTTTATATGCTTCTACAACGCAAATAGTTGCCTAGAAAACATATATCCAAACCAACTTTTGAATGTTTATTGCGGCTTAGCCATTTGGAATATCCGTGTAGTTTATTAGACAAAATAAGCTTAAAATTGTCTTAACAGCTATTTTTCGAAGATTCGACATTTCTTCCCCGAATATCCTGTATATAAAAGGCTTGATTTCTGTTGGTACGCGACGGAACGGCGTTCCGGTTCTTTGGAAATAATTATGAAATTATATTATATATAAGTAGCTATTGCTATTATATTAATAATTAATTTGAGGCGCGTTTCGGGGCCTAAGAATTTAAAAATAAAGGATATATGTATCATAATAACTCTTATGACGACACTGTTCTCAGTTACGTCAAGTTTTAATTTAGAGAATCAAAGTGAATGGTCTAAGTTTACTCACCTAAATAAAGTTTATCTTACTATACATACTATTTAGAAAGTGTTTTATGTTCAAAACAAGTGTTGCCTCAACAGCATATATTTTCACGTATTATTCGTAATTGCTATGCAATATTCAATACGGACTATGTGAACCTGCAAAAAAGAAACAACAAAAAAAGACCTACTGCAGCAGAAAATATTTTCTACTCGTCGGGATTCGAACTCGGCTCTTTAAAGTTAACTCACCTGACACGGTTCCCCCTCACCACCAGGTACACGACAAGACTACCTCCTTTCCGATGGGAAAAGGAAGTGAAGCATTTGCAGTTTTTTAAAAAAAAACAGGGTGTTCAATTTGTCTTAATACAAGATCTATTTTTAAAAGGAGATTTCATTAAACAAAAATCTCTAGCGTTCAGATTGTTTTTCGACAATGTTATAAAGATCAGTCGGGGCTAATATTATACAGTAGAAAATTGGGGTTAATGTATTACACTTTAAGAGTTGTTATTTATTTATGTCCAAAATTAACAAGAAAATGACAAATGATAGGAAATATATTATATTATAATGACCATAGCAAACACTTAGAATGTAACAATATTTGGGAGGGAAAAAATCAAAACTAAAATGCCTAATTTTTCCAGTCAAAAACTTTACCACCGTGATATAAATCTTTTGATGTTACTTCGTTATTTTTTATGACACGATATTTTTGAAAATAGGTTATCATTAAAAAAGAATTAATATTCTTTTCTGCGTTAAAATAATGCAATAATATTAATCGTGTCATGATATATACAGCCGCAAATTTGTGGGGCTAATATGATACAACTTAAGAGGCTAATGTAATACAATACGGGTGTCGGGGCTATTTTGATACACTAAAAATTAACACGCAGATAACTGGAAGGGATTTTTTTATGTTTAATATTACATCAAAGGCGCTAAAATTCCGATTTGATGTTGATAAACTATCCAAGTGTTTATCTGAGAAAAAAAGACCAGGCGACAATTCATATAGATTTCCTCGTTCTCCTCCCTACCCAGTACATGGTGATTCACTTATGATTATCAATTGGCGGAAGCTTCTGCTGTTTCAGTGCAGTTACTGATTTTTCACTGGAATCACAAGGAACCAGGCCTACAATAGGAGCTAACACCATCCCTTCAACTCCAGATATCAACTGTTTTCATCCAGTATTTTTGAGATAGTACTGTTGGAAAAAAATTTTAAAAAACAGCAGCCCTCCAAAGAATAAGGAAGCGGTTAGAACCAATAGCAGCAATCATTACTAGTGAAGAGTGGATCATTACTAGGAAAGAGTGGAGTGTTTAATTTACATTAATTTAATATCTATTTTTAAAAAGAGATTTCCTGAAACAAAAATCTCTAGCGTTAATATTTGTTTTCGACAATGTTAATAGGTATTTGTTTGCAATTTTCGAAAATTCAGATCGTTCGCCCAAAATTGAACGTACACCACCTTTAAACATCTTGTGGTTCGAGGAATAGATTCACAGGAAAATTGGAGCTCTTTTTGAGAAAATTATGTAAATATGATGAGGTTTGGTGTAAAGTATCTTCAAAATTAAAAGATTCGTTTCAAATTCGAAGATTCGTAATATTAGCCAGATCGTTCAAGGAATATCCATTTTGGTGAAAATCGTGTTTACTTTAGGCTCTAGAATTACTCACACGAAGACGGATTCACAAAGAGGTTTTTTGGAAAATCACAAAGAACAAAACCAACAATCCACTTTTTTCGAACTAGCTACTTATAAAACGTGTTTTCTGTGAAAATTTCGACACTTCCTCCTACAGCATTACGTAACTCCCTTTACACGTGGAGGTAAAAATATTCCAGCGTTACTGGGATTTGACCTCGGTTCCCTGTAGTCTGTAGGTCTGGCTCGACCGCACTGTGCTATCACAGATATTTCTCAACACGCTGTCCAAGCACAATTATTACGAAAAGAATAGTTACGTGATATTCATTGCACTTAGATTTTTTATTAGAGAAATGTTCTACATGTGTCAAAGATATCAAATTCACAAAAATAATGCAACCGCATAAAACCCACGCAACTACATAGCTCATTTTACTTAGAAATATTTTCAACCAGAAGCCGTGGTTTTTAGAACCCTCTGTGGAAGTCGTTGCCGGTCTTATCTTTCGGCGACTATGTCCAAGGTTGAATTACGTCACAGATGAAAGTTGCGATAACGCTAGAGCTCAACACGGGCGCTTGGAGACGTTCTGAAGCCAGAATCGCAATAGGGGCATATTTATACGTGATTCTTAAAGACATTAACACACTAAAATAAGTAGTGGCGCCTCAAAACACATGCTTTATGTGATATTTATAATGGATACGAATGATTATAACTATACAAATAACCGCAAAATTGTTTCTACCCGCAAAAATTATTCGCCGTGGATGAGGTTCGATCTTACGTGCCTAAGCTTCTCCAACAGTGCGCTTACCTGCTAAACCACAGAAACTCTTATAACTTTTGTCTCTAACAAAGATGATTTTAAACTGTCATGTATCACAGATTTGACTAAAAAAGAACGTGAGGCGTTTAGTTGCTTGTGTTAACTACAGACGGACAGACAGACGCCAACATGAGATCTACACTATTCTCTTAAACGTTCTTGAGATTATGGAAAAAAAAAATAATCAAAACCGATGACGCCGCTTTTGAGAAAATTTTGAAAATATCTCTGGGGCTTTATGTAAAGTACCCCCCAAAATTAAAATATCGGTTTCGAATTAATGGGACCGTGATATTCACAAGATTGATTGGGTATTATCAATTTTGGACAAAATCGGTTGAACAATTTAACCCCTAGCGTTGTTCGCAGACGAAAGACTGATAGACAAACGTTTTGCCGTCATTCAATTTTTCGGTAACAACGATCCACAAAACATGAATTCTGGCTACACAACGCGTTAAAGAATTTCCCCCTTAATTTAGCAAATAAATTTATTCACTTTTTCGTTACCAGGATGGGACGGTTTTTAAACCGAAAATTCGCCGTATTCTGGTGCACGATTACAATACCTTTTCTTCTTACGACAGTAAGTGCGAGAAAGTAAAAATCAATAAAAACATTTAATTCTTTTTTCCACCCCCATTTCCGTCTTCCTAAAGGCCTAATAAAATAGCCTGTCCAACATAAAATGTATTAACCCCTATGTTATTTTTCCTAGTTTACCAATCCCTGTCTCAGTACAGGGGAGTGGAGGCAAAACTAGGAGAAGAAAAATCCCACACCACTAACACCTGGGTGTAGACTCCCAACTGGGACTGGGAGTCGCCAACAATGAACTTCTCGGAAACACATCTCAAATATCCATAGTTGAATATTATAACAAGAAAATATCAAATTTTTGTAATAAATGTTCCTTCAAAATTCCGGTATTTTCTGTTTTTCTTTCATGTTATATTTAAATACTATTATTAAGAGAGAAAACCTCATTGAGATAATTTCAATTAAATCAATGCAACTCGAAGAGCAAACGCTCGTGCGATTTGAAGAATAACCGCGTTTTTTGTGTACTCGGAATTTGTCTTGTATATGAGTTAGGGGAAGGGGATACCAAAATTTAAGAAAACGTTCACAGAATACATTTCTCCCTACAGTACATTACACACAATTTTTAACTGTTTTTGACATTAAATGAAAAATACAGCGTCGTAATAGCGCCTTGTCCGTCCCGACAATCATCAGAATTCAAAAGGAATTCAGAATGAGAGCTCGTCAAACGAAGCGGGGGAAATTCAAATTTGCTATTTCAAAAATTGTAAAATTATCTAAAGTACTTATAGTTTTAAACAATTGTATGTGATCTTTATTAAAGGACTGATTATTTGAAAGGAATATTTGAAGATCTGTTTTTGATGAACACATTTCATGAAGGAAAAACTATCTTCAATACTTAAGTTGTAGGAAAACGGCGAAAAAAAATTTTCTTACATTTTTGGAAAAATTCATTATATGAACGAAAATCATCTCCGCCATCGTCTTATAGCGTCCATTACGCTATCCGGCAATAAAATTTAACCAGAAAAGTTCATGCCATTTTTAAATTTTTGAAAATGTTTCAGGGGCTTTTTGTAGAGTACCATCCAAAAATAAAATATTGATTTGAAATTCAGGACGGCTCGACATCAGCCATATCGCTTGCGGAATATCAACTTTGGAGAAAATTTCCTGAACAGTTAGACGCTAGCATTGTTCACAGAAGAAAATATGTTTTACTATTAATCGTTTGTTTTTTGTATTTACTACCCACCAAACCTGGCTTCTGGCTACACCACATGCTAGAGAGATTTTATTCTATATTTATCAACTGAATTTATCCACTTTTTTTGACACCAGGGCCCGGAAATTACAGTTTTTTGTGTCGAAAATTAGCCGATTTCCTCCGTATAATTACACAACTTTTTACTTTCTCGTATACGCACATACATACGGAGTAATATACGTAGTATAGAGAAAGTTATGTAATGCTCCGCGAAAAAAACGGCGAATTTTCGGCAGAAAAAATGTATTGCCGGGCCCTAAAAACAAAGGAGTGGATAAATCCAGTTACTAAATTAAGAGAAAAAATCTCTAACACGTGATGTAACCATAATTCCTGTTTTGTGGGTCTTTGATGCCAAAACACCAATTGAAAGCAAAACGTCAGTCTGTCTGCGTCTGTCCGTCTCTCCGTCCATCTGTGAACACTACTAGCGCCTAAACAGATCGTACGATCTTTTCCAAATTGAAGAATCCCTTGTCGATGTGATTCTAGTTGAAACTTTGAGATTTTAAAAATCATTCTTTAAAATTTAAGGGTACATTACATGAAGCCGTCGGTCACTTTCAAAAGTTTCTCAAAAACGACCCCAAATTTTTTTCTTTAAATTTCTTCTAAGAATAGAGTAAACTAACTCTAAATTTTCGAAAATTGGAAATGTTTGAATTTTTTCGGCGTTTTCCTACAACTCTAAAATTGAACACAGATTTTTCTTTCAAATGAAATTTGTTGTCCATAAATAATTCTTTAATTTCATAAATAAGGTCATATAATTTTTTTTGAAAATTACAGACAGACAGACGAACAGACACAAGAACAGACACATCAACAGACACACGAACGTACAGGCCTTTCGTCGTCGTTCGATTTTTCTGTATCAACGACCCACAAAACATTGGTTTCGGGCAACACGAGTTAAAGGATTTTTTTCTACATTTCACAACATTAGTTAACCCTTTTTACGTTACCAGGACCCGGCATTAACAGTTTCCCCATTGATTCTAACAATAATATTCGAATGTTGTTGAAATAATGCCTTTATTATGATTTTCCTATAGATTTGTTAAGAATACCAAGTAAAGAACAGAAGATTCCTTTCTTATTGTATTTCATTTCATATTGTTAATAAATCTCTTTTAATATTTACTGATTATTTCACCTTTGGAATTGATTGAAAATTTTCGTTGAATAGAAACAATGAAAAACAATTTTTTCTTACTTTCTGCTAATTATGTGGTAAGAAGAAAAAGTATTGTAATCATGCGCCGGGGGACGGGGATTTTTCGAGAAAAACCCCTAAATTCCGATCACTGGCCACGACAAAAGTAGACAAATTTTATTCTTGTATATAGTGCATTACGTCAATACGTTTGTAGACAGAATCCATGTTTTGTGGGTCCTTGTTACTAAAAAATCTATTTACGACAAAACGTCTGTTTGTCCGCCTGTAGTTAACACAAGCATCTAAACGCCTCACGTTCTTTTTTAGTCGAATCTGTGATACATGACAGTTTAAAATCATCTTTGTTAGAGACAAAAGTTATAAGAGTTTCTGTGGTATAGCAGGTAAGCGCACTGTTGGAGAAGCTTAGGCACGTAAGATCGAACCTCATCCACGGCGAATAATTTTTGCGGGTAGAAACAATTTTGCGGTTAATTTTATAGTTATAATCATTCGTATCCATTATAAATATCACATAAAGCATGTGTTTTGAGGCGCCACTACTTATTTTAGTGTGTTAATGTCTTTAAGAATCACGTATAAATATGCCCCTATTGCGATTCTGGTTTCAGAACGTCTGCAAGCGCCCGTGTTGAGCTCTAGCGTTATCGCAACTTTCATCTGTGACGTAATTCAACCTTGGACATAGTCGCCGAAAGATAAGACTGGCAACGACTTCCACAGAGGGTTCTAAAGACCACGGCTTCTGGTTGAAAATATTTCTAAGTAAAATGAGCTATGTAGTTGCGTGGGTTGTAATCGTTTGGGTTCTTATTGCGAATTTGATACCTTTGACACATGTAGAACATTCCTCTAATAAAAAATCTAAGTGCAATGAATATAACGTAACTATTCTTTTCGTAATAAGTGTGCTTGGACAGCGTGTTGAGAAATATCTGTGATAGCACAGTGCGGTCGAGCCAGACCTACGGGCTACAGGGATCCGAGTTCAAATCCCAGTAACGCTGGAATATTTTTACCTCCACGTGTAAAGAGAGTTACGTAATGCTGTAGGAGGAAGGGTCGAAATTTTTACAGAAAACACGTTTTGTAAGTAGCTAGTTCGAAAAAAGTGGATTGTTGGTATTCTTTTATTTTCTATACACAAGGCTGTCAAAACGCTTGTTTTTTGAACCCGAAAAAGTGATTTTCCAAAAATCCTCTTTGTGAATCCGTCTTCGTGTGAGTAATTCTAGAGCCTAAAGTAAACACGATTTTCACCAAAATGGATATTCCTTGAACGATCTGGCTAATATTACGAATCTTCGAATTTTAAACGAATCTTTTAATTTTGAGGGTACTTTACACCAAACCCCATCATATTTACATAATTTCCTCAAAAAGAGCTCCAATTTTTCTGTAAATCTATTCCTCGAAGCACAAGATGTTTAAAAGTGGCGTACGTTCAATTTTGGGCGAACGATCTGAATTTTCGAAAATTGCGAACAAATGCCTATTAACATTGTCGAAAACAAATATTAACGCTAGAGATTTTTGTTTCATGAAATCTCTTTTTTAAAAGAGATATTAAATTAATGTAAATTAAACACTCCACTCTTTCCTAGTAATGATCCACTCATCACTAGTAATGATTGCTGCTATTGGGTCTAACCGCTTCCTTATTCTTTGGAGGGCTACTGTTTTTTTTAATTTTTTTCCAACAGTATTATCTCAAAAGTACTGGATGAGAACAGTTGATATCTGGAGTTGAATTGATGGTGTTAGCTCCTATTGTAGGCCTGGTTCCTTGTGATTCCAGTGAAAAATCAGTAACCGCACTGAAACAGCAGAAGCTTCCGCCAATTGATAATCATAAGTGAATCACCATGTACTGGGTAGGGAGGAGAACGAGGAAATCTATATGAATTGTCGCCTGGTCTTTCTTTCTCAGATAAACACTTGGATAGTTTATCAACATCAAATCGGAATGTTAGCGCCTTTGATGTAATATTAAACATAAAAAAATCCCTTCCAGCTTTCTGCGTGTTAATTTTTAGTGTATCAAAATAGCCCCGACACCCGTATTGTATCTTAAGTTGTATTATATTAGCCCCACAAATTTGAGGCTGTATATATCATGACACGATTAATATTATTGCATTATTTTAACGCAGAAAAGAATATTAATTCTTTCTTAATGATAACCTATTTTCAAAAATATCGTGTCATAAAAAATAACGAAGTAACATCAAAAGATTTATATCACGGTGGTAAAGTTTTTGACTGGAAAAATTAGGCATTTTAGTTTTGATTTTCTCCCTCCCAAATATTGTTACATTCTGAGTGTTTGCTATATGGTAATTATAATAGAGTATATTTCCTATCATTTGTCATTTTCTTGTTAATTTTGGACATAAATAAATAACAACTCTTAAAGTGTAATACATTAACCCCAATTTTCTACTGTATAATATTAGCCCCGACTGATCTTTATAACATTGTCGAAAAACAATATGAACGCTAGAGATTTTTGTTTAATGAAATCTCTTTTTAAAAATACATCTTGTATTAAGATAAATTGAACACCCTGTTTTTTTTTTAAAAACTGCAAATGCTTCACTTTCTTTTCGCATCGGAAAGGAGGTAGTCTTGTCGTGTACCTGGTGGTGAGGGGGAACCGTGTCAAGTGAGTTAACTTTAAAGACCCGAGTTCGAATCCCGACGAGTAGAAAATATTTTCTGCTGCAGTAGGTCTTTTTTTGTTGTTTCTTTTTTGCAGGTTCACATAGTCCGTATTGAATATTGCATAGCAATTACGAATCATACGTGAAAATATATGCTGTTGAGGCAACACTTGTTTTGAACATAAAACACTTTCTAAATAGTATGTATAGTAAGATAAACTTTATTTAGGTGAGTAAACTTAGACCATTCACTTTGATTCTCTAAATTAAAACTTGACGTAACTGAGAACAGTGTCGTCATAAGAGTTATTATGATACATATATCCTTTATTTTTAAATTCTTAGGCCCCGAAACGTGCCTCAAATTAATTATTAATATAATAGCAATAGCTACTTATATATAATATAATTTCATAATTATTTCCAAAGAACCGGAACGCCGTTCCGTCGCGTACCAACAGAAATCAAGCCTTTTATATACAGGATATTCGGGGAAGAAATGTCGAATCTTCGAAAAATAGCTGTTAAGACAATTTTAAGCTTATTTTGTCTAATAAACTACACGGATATTCCAAATGGCTAAGCCGCAATAAACATTCAAAAGTTGGTTTGATATATGTTTTCTAGGCAACTATTTGCGTTGTAGAAGCATATAAACACTTCATTAATATCTAAATTGTTTATGATTAACAAAATAAATGAATACATTTGATCAGAGAGAAAAATTAACCTAGAAATAAAAAAGCACCCAATTTTCACAGTTCGACTCCTTTTTTATTTCTCGGTTAATTTTTTTCTGAACTAATATATTAATTTATATTGTTAATAATAAACATGTTACATGTTTCTGGTCTGTTTACATGTTTCTAGAATGCAAAGTTTTGCGTAGAATTCATATTTTCAAACCAAAATTTGCGTGTTTATTGCAGCTCAGCCATTCAAAATATCTATGTAGTTTATTAGACAAAGTATGATTAAAATTGTTTAAACAGCTTTTTCAAACTTTCGACGTTTCGTTCCCCGATACTCTGTATATCCATGCTTCTTTAAAACCAAAAACAATAATTTGCGTACTGAAAACTAATTAATTAAACCCATGGCAGTATAATTGTTAACATAAGTACTGTCACACATCTTTCGCAGGATAAGGAGTAAAATTTAAAGAAAATTATAGTTCACATGAATTTTGACAAATTGCGTCTTACTTTCTATGATATTCAAATGGTAACATTATATTACAATATTCAATTGGTTAACAATTTCGGCTAAAGAGTCTTGTTTGATAATTCTCCAATTTCGTATTGTAATAAGATATCTTATGATACTCATGGCGTAAATAACTATTTGACAACTATTATGTTTAGTGTATGTGTCTAGCAGGTTTTGCATTATTCTGAGCAACTGGATCATACGAATCACGTTTACTACGTTATTCACACAGGAGCACATGAATCTCAAAAAAGTATTTAATAATACAATCTTTGCTGATGAATCAACGTTATATTGATGATTTTAATTTTGAAAATTTTCATTATTTTGGATGTTTAAATATAGGTATCACATGTAATTACATGTCTGTTAAACACGATAGCATTATATGAAGCAAGAAACATTGTTTTTCGTTTGATCATTCAACTTCATCAATCACTCAAAATTACTTTAATTTTCTCTGTTTATAAGTTTTTTAATCTCAGATCTTCGATGAAGACATGAATCAAATAACATCGTAGATATTTGAGTGTTTTAAAAATAATAACGTGAATAAATGCTTATATTTATTGAATTGGTTTTATAATAACCTGTAAAAACATGGGTTTTGTGTTGGTGTTGGGGATGTTGAAAACATTCAAATAGTAAAGGCAATGTTAAGCTGGTGATCTTTAACATTGTTTATTTGATATTTTTCTTAGGGATAGTTTATAATGGTTAAACGTTTTCAAAGAGTGCACATTAGATACCTCGAATGGCCCGTTTCCGTTTAATAAACCTCTACGTTCTCGCTGTACAGATGGTCGTGCAAAATTCAAGGTTTTGATAGATTCGTAGAATGGCGGCCAACAAACCACCTTCGAACTCTGACGATACGGAAATGTAGTCTGTGTTGGGAAGGTCATATCACTTGACCACCAAGTTCGTTCTATGTATTTTCACTGGGAAATGCTAGTGCATTGATATTTACTAAACTGTAAACGAACGCTAAATCTCTTTGAATTGTTATAACATCTGTTTTTGTTTTTTTTAGTAATATCAACTCGTTTTACCAAATACGTGAGTTTGTTATATTTTCACACTCTACAAGTATTTAATTTTACAAGTATTTATTTTCAAGCATTTAGAAATTCATGAAATTTCATTGAAACGTTCGCCAATCTAAAAACCTTTTAAATGTATATTAAATATATTAATGTTGTTTAAAAATATGTATTAACAATGCGTAGCACATAAAGCTCTGATTTGAATATTATACAATGAAATCATCATGCAAAATGTGCAGTTTTAGAAAGGAATGATAAATTGAATTGAAAGTATTAACTTAAAGCTTATATACGTTTATTTAGAAATTTCTATACTTGTGTAAATATTGTGATGTGTGATTCTACTCATGTGATCTTTCAAAACACAAAATTGAATATTTCTGTATTTGAAAACCTTAACACTACCTTCATCCAATCCAGTGCAGTTTATAGCAAACAGCTAAGCAATATGTTTTCCTATTTTTTAATGGTAATGGTTAAACAAGAGGAACAAATAGTTTCTGACTATCGGTGTTAACAGGGGACTTAAAAAAAATAATAATACAGTTATTCGGTTGCTCAACACCCCTTTGATAGAAAAACAGAAACAATTGTTTGGGCGTAATGCACCTTGAAAAATATTTTTTTATAATCAATTTCTTTCCTATTTGATAAATATATCGACTTGCAAATTGCAGGACTTAAAAGAGAATATAAAAACCAAATAAAAGTTATGCTCATACTCGCCGTAAAAATACGAATTTATCATAATTAAATTGGCCACAGAATTTGTTTACAAGCAAGTGCATTTTAAGCGTATGTGGCACGCAAAAGCGCGGCATTGGAGAACTGTTTTTTCAGTAGGCCCATCCCACGCTATTCTGCTAGCGCGAATGAATTAAGCGCAAACAAATGGGGTCTACTAAGATGTTAATTTCTTATAAATAATTACATATATCTCGAGAAAGATATAATAGCACCGAACGGATTCCGGAATTTTGCATCACATTTAAACGCCATTCAGATTAGACAATAAAAAAATTTGCAACAATTGCAAATTTATAAACAATTTCCAAATTTTGCAAATCTAAAGTGGGGAGAGTCTCCCGATGTCCCAGAACCAAAAAAAGCGAATTAACAATTTTGCAACAATTTATAATTTTATAAACAAATTCGAAATATGCGTTAGAACGGCTGGGAAGGCTCCGCAAATTGTGCCTGAAATGAATATCTCAAAATAGCAGTTTGTCAGGAGTTACAAATCGATTACTAAAAGTTATAATAAATTTTGCTAAAATGATAAATATTTACTGGTTTATAGACAATCATTCTGGACGGAAAACCCCGCTTAGAAATATTTTTTTCGTCGTGGCGTACGCGCAGGCAAACTACCTCCTTCGGCAGGGAAATATGACGATATTTCCGTCTCGTACGTAAACGAACTAGCCCTCTCCCCCTGAGACAGCGTTCTTTCTGCCCCTTGGGATGTTGCACCAATCACAGACAACTGTGGTTCTACCTGCTAGCGATTGGTCAACGCGTCCCTCCCCCTGCCCTCCCCCAGGCCGAGGGGCGTCCAAGTTTGTCGGCGCGGTGTGGAAGATAGAATTTTGAACGACATTTTTTCTGAGGGAGAGGGTACGGCGCAGTTTGTAAGAGATGAAGAACTGGAACAGAAATATTGCAAATTAGTGAAACACATGTAGACAAAATGAAAAGCATATCATTATAATATTTTGAATTCATACAAATATGAGCAAATGCTCATGCATAATCACACAACAAAGGTACGCATACATCTGCGTACTGCAATAAAGGTGACGTATGAGATAAAGGTTTGTTCATGTTATTTAAAAATGATTGAAAGAGTGTACGAGTAGATTATAGAGACATATAGCTAGGTTATGGGTTTGTCATTTTTTAGTATTATGATAAATGTAAAAGTAGATAGGAGGAGGAATGATATTTTTGTGTGCTAAACGATTAGTTTACTTTATAAAGCTAAATAGATAATAGTATGAAAATTGGAGGGAAGGGAGAATAAAGTAACCTAGGATGAAAACTAAGAGAGAACAAGAACAAAAAAAAAAGAAAGAGCGAGGATTTCAGCTATCCATAGAGAGAAAGAGAGAGGGGGAGGGAGAGAGAGATAGGGAGGGAGAGAGAGAGAGAGAGAGAGGGAGAGAGAGAGAGAGAGAGAGAGAGAGAGAGAGAGAGAGAGATGAGACGGTGTCAAGGATGACATGGAAGTATTTAGTTAAGGAATGGGGTAGAACTTTGTACGATCAGTGGGATAGGAAAAAGTATAAGATATATCACAGTGCTGACGTAGTGCGGCGTCCACCAGATCTAATTTTTGGCAAGCGAGCAGTGAGACTAATGTTATGTATTATTTTCATGGATCCAATTAGTGACTTCTTTTTTAAACTTGTGAAATATACTGCATTTTTTTATATTAGAGGGGAGATTGTTCCAGGCACGGATGGCAGTGACAGTGAATGATTTGCTAAACGCTGTGGTATTGTGGTGCGGAATACAAATAAGGCGTGAGGCTCGGGCACGATGTAGCTTCATAACCTGAAATCGTTGTGATAGGATGGTATGATGTGTACTGTTTAAAATCTTGTGAAGGAGGAGAAGGCAGTGGAGTAAACGCCTTTTATCAGCGGTAAGAATTTTAGAATGGGCAAAAGAGGTCGAAATATGATCGTATTTTTGAAGGTCGAAAATAAAACGAATACATGCATTTTGAGCTACTTGTATCTTACGTTGCTGTTTTAGATTTATGTCAGTTAGTAGGAAATCGCAGTAATCAAAATGAGGCATAATAAGGGATGTTACGAGGGTCTGACGAGTTTTTATAGGTAAAAATGTACGCATGCGTTTTAGAACATGCAGGGACGCGAAGACTTTTTGACATATTTTATCAATTTGCACATTCCAGTTAAGAGTATTATCCATATACACACCTAAATTTCTCACGTCTTTACACCACGGTAGGGGAGTTCCATTTATGCAAATTTCAGGGAGAGCGGAGATTGATAACTTTTTTAAGGAGTTTCTGGAGCCGATTAGAAGACACTGAGATTTATTAATAAAGATAAATTAAGCTGAATTTATTAATGAGATAAATTAAGCTGAATGAGACACTTAATATAATTAATATTTCTGCATTTTAAAACTCTGATGAACATAATTTCATTTCTGAAATGGTCTGATTAAGTACCACTCGTTCATCGGTAATTAGCAAATAAATTGTCGACTCGACCGCAATGCGCCATGACTGCTAACTTTCTTGGATTATCAAGATTAGTCCCAATATCTACGCCACTGAAACTACGAAGTCATCTGAATTTAATATAAAAAAATTTGGATCTAAGACCACGATATCTGGTAATTATACCCATTCACTGAGCACATGACGTCAAGTAAAATCCTCCTATGGTGAAGAGTAGTATTCAATAGAGTTGTTCCTAAGTAAGTTGGTGTTATATTACTAGCTGAACACTTGCGATTAAATTGCACAAAAGTATGAGCTGTAGAGAGATTACACAGAAAAGCACTATATGTGCACTCTACAGAAAATTGAAAATCCCAAAAATATTATTTCATGTCCTTCCGTACTTATATTTCTAGACTAATGAAATGAGGGAGGTTAACAAATTCTGGAACCAACCAGTCACTTTTCACTGAGAACACTGAATTACACATGTTTATGAAACTTTATTTACTAATATCTGTGCTTGTACGTTGTATATTGTAGTAGAGAATCCTGCTTTCAACCTTAACTTAAAGATATAATAAACCTCACCTCACACGTGTGCAATAGGTTGATTACAACTCTAACAACAAAACGAACTCGCCCAGCTACAGTATAGTTGGGCTTCATGAAGATGTAATGCATAAATGATAGCAGATAAACGTTCATTCTCTTGTCTTTAATATGTTATTAAAATCTAATAATTATATGATAAAACGCGTTAATCAGAGCCAGCGATAACACATCTAAGATCCACATCTAGGATCCATTACTTTTCATTAAAGAAAAAATTACGATATATGGTTGAGTAGAAAGCTCAAATCTCTTTCTAAACGAACACCCTTAGTGTTTTATAAAAGATGCAATGGGAATTACATATTTAATAAATGTGTAATTCCCATTACATGTTTATTTTAATCATGTAATGGAAATAAAAGTCTGAAACAAACTACACTCGACAAGAACCCAAAACAGAAACTGACCATCCCTGTCACGTATTGCAAACTATTTCGATGTTCTATGAGTGTACTATTGTGTATGAATGATGTTTAACTATTTCGTAACGTTGCTACGAAGTTTCTTAATAGTTATGTTTCTTTCGTATAAGTATCTGGTTTGCTAAAACAATCTGAAACACAAACTTAGTTCAAAATTATGGCTACAATATTTTAGAGACAACTGCATTTATTTATAAAACATCTCTTATATACTAACAGTCTTCGCAAAACTGCAACAAGTTCCTTGGCAACGTTTTAGAGATCTCATGTCTCCATCATCAGGCGATATATTCGTCAGGTTCATAGTACATCTTGTTAAATTGAATATAAACCAGATATAAAAACAACAAACACATTATTACATTCTTAACAAAACACGTTACACTGGGCTAGAATAACACACATATGAGAGATTGCAACTGAAATGCAAACTATTTGCAACCTGTCCGCTTTCTGCTTGCCGGTACCTCTAGCACATCTCCTCCTCTACACTGACGAGTCCACGACAACCTTCTCCATGATTACCCACAACAAAGCAAGTGGTGGCATGAAACTAGACTGAGAAAACTATTCCTGCGTCGAAGTTACCTTCCCGCCCGTCAAGTGCAGTAATAAAAGACGGGAATTAAAAGAGATACCAGCCTCAGGATGGCGACCATTCTTCCATACTAGGCCTGGCGATCGTGTTCCGTGTGCACCCAGTCGTATTATCTTGGCAACAAAGTTTTTTGTGTGGCGTTGCGCCGCGGGAACTCCCTTGTGAGGTTTTTAGCGGCTGCGGCAATTAACGGTGTTTATTCCTGCGAGCGCGGCCGCGCCACCGCGACCAGTTTTTGTTCACACGCATGCGCATGGGCTCTCGGCCGCTGGCCCGAGGATGAGGCCCCGCTCGGATCCCATAGTTCTCACTACTGATGCGACATTGATAACAAAACATCAATGTTATCAAACATCGAACGGACTTAGGTGACTCAGCGCATGTCTCAATATCACTGAATTGCCTCTGATAGGGAGGTCCTAGAGTTCGAGTCCTGGCGGTGGCAGGATTTTTAACACCAGCTACATGATAGATCGATTTTGCCGGTGTCTGGGGAATCCTGGTGGCCGACTGCTCTGATCGGTAGTTTTCCGTGGATTCTTGGATCAACACCACGCGAATGCCTGAACATTACTCTAACAATTGGACCACGGACCGCGCGCGATCTTTCCTTCGTCTTCCTTGCTCTTTCCTCACTCCTTACATTTACTTATTTATTATTATTTATTCAATATACACGCTTACATTTACAAGGACACACTACCACATATAGCGGGACACGAGTCGGGAACTTGGAGCTTGCCCCGGCGGGGGTGCCCAGCTAGTGGGAGATACATACTTGGAGAAAACCAGCAAGGGTAAGTCAGTAGGCACCAGATCTCGACATCCAGCGGGTAAACATCACCGGCACATCCCGCAGTAAATACATGTCGTACACTTACTGGAATAATGACTTAGCAATTGACGCGCCCGGAATCACTAATCAATCAACTACATATCGATGTTCAAAATTAAAACGTCGACGTTAATAATACATCTAAAAATCTTTGATATTTTTAAACATCGTTATTTAAAACCGGTTTTCTATCCTCTAATTATAAATTCGCGCACAACAAAATTTAATTTGACAATGTCCAGTGTTTATAAATTGTAATTAATATTAACTTTTAACTTATAAAGTTAAAAGTAATACATTACCTATGTATTAAGCAAACATACTAGACCTAAAAACTTGAGCTTCCTGGATCATCTCAAAGAATCGGACTTCAGCTCGGCGAATAAATGTAAGAGGAGGCGGAGCAGGCCACAAGTTCTCGCCATATGCATTGACTGCCTCTCCTTGGACGAAATACAACAAAAGACGTATCAAGACGTAGGAGGCATCAATCAGATACCAAGGCATCTGGAACATTTAAACGAGAGATAATTTGCTCTGAAGGTGGATGAAGGTGGTTCAAACTGCATTCGTTTCGTTCGAACACATAAAGTAACAGTGTTACTATCAGTTGTTATTCTTTTTAACATTTACAATATTGTTTATGGGAATATTTCATGCACAAAGTAATCTTCAAAAACGTAAAATCATCGAGAACAAAACTTTGATGTTAAAAATATCGGGTTTAATATATCGATGTTTAAAACATGGATATTCCTGCAAAAGCATGAATGGTTTCAAAACATCGACATGGATGTCGCATTCCTGATTCTGACAGTCTTTTGGCACTGCGACTCTTCCAATATTACATGTAAATAAATATTGGATCCACCACGAGATTTGTATTGATGTGAAAACCTCTTACTTCTTCACTTAACTACACCTAAAGCATACTATCACTAGTGATGGCGATGTTTCGATACATCGCTGAAGGGTTTTCGATGTCGATGAAAACACCGTTGTTTTAATTGCCGATACATGATATTTTCCTATCCATTTTTAATTACAATACGTAACGTTATTTATTTTATTGTTTGGTTACCAGTATATTAATAGTATGCAAAAATTATTATGGACTGTAAATAAGAAAATTAACAATAAATAACATCTTGTTTTGCTATCGATTTCGTGTTTCACTGTCATTCAGGCAATGGCACGCCTGGCGATAACATACATTCATAACACGAGCAACACCCGAACTTCCTCAGATTGCACATGCGAAATGTGCAGCGTGATAAAGAGGATGAAGTAAAACAACGATATTGCTGTGGATTGTTGCTACAACTTACTTAAACCCCTTTATTAAAAACATATTTAAAAAAATCAAAATTAAAATATTATTGATGTTTTTGCAACAAAATATCGATGTAAAGAAAACATCGAAAGCAAAATATCGATGTTAATGTAATTTTCCGTTTTTAAAACATCAATGTTTTTTTGCCATCCCTAACTATTACGCTATTTCCCACAATATGTTTTTGAAATACAAATTTAATAATTGCTTTAATAAATAATTAAAAATTGATTTTCAAATAATAGTAATCGTTTTTTATAATTCATTTACACTAATGAGTTTCGTTGCAATATCCAACGGTTTTTCCCACGATCGCACGAGATCCTCATCGTGTCCCTGCTCTCACTCTTGGAGCCCGAACCCAACAATGGCCTGGTCACCCATGAGCTCAAAAGTCCTCAAACGTCGGTAGAATTGAGGAAACGCAGATGACACTACCTGATCTGCCCTGGAGAGAGAGGGGGGAGAGGAAAAGTAATTAAGCTGCCAATTAATATCGTTAATCAGAAACTAATATTTCGAAAGTATTATCGAGGTTCCACAAACGTTGAGTTGAGAGTATCTGCATAAACACCAAGAGAAAGCAATCAAATATGATGCATAATTAGATGAAACTCATTAACCCGAAGAAGTTGATTATGCGCAAATATTTAAAAGCTAATAATATTCAAAAACCTGTGAACAGCTGCGCTTCACTCTTAGACTTATTCTGAATGTAAACCATCCGAATAATTTGCCAGTTTTACTGCTGAAGGTATGTGTTGTCTGCACTCGATCTTTACTTCATTTGGTAGATTAAAGGGTCGAAAAAAGAAAACTCAACGGGTGATCTTGAGAAATATGATTATCTACAAAGTTTAATATTAATTGAACTTGTATTAATATTTTTAGTCTTAAAAAAGACTACGACTATTGTGTAGAAATATACTATAGAATTAGATCGTAAAAGATTTAGGGAATTAAGAATGACCAATGAACTTACAAAACTGCTACAAAAAAACTAGAATCCATACTAATTCATAAAGTTCACCCCCATTTTATGCATGTTTTAATGTGACAGATTTATTCATATTCTATTAATCAGTGTTTGGATGATGATTATCACAACCCTCAAATTTCGTCTTTGTATATTGCTACTTCTAAGAATTGTGGAAAATTTAATGAATACAGGAAATCCATGCAATTTATCTCAACAACTCCAAGTTCATTGTTCACGACTCTAAGGAAAGAAGAGTATTTAAAGACGAATCGTTCTCTGAGACGTAATTTTCTCTGTAAAGAAGGAATGTGAACTATGTTTTTTATCCAAAGGCAGATTCACGTTCAATTGAAAATTAGTTAAAATTCCTGCCCCAAAGTCCGAATTATTTTACAGGAATTAGAAAACAATCGAATGTAATTAATTAAAACTATAATTTGTACCTTTCGACGTAAACTTTCTATATATTCGCCTAATGTGCACAGTTATTATAAATATTTATTATTATTGATTATGACCAATAGTGTAGGCCATATTGCTTTTTGTTCTCTGAGTTTTGATAATCTTCAAAGAGTGAAATGTACTCCCTTGTATTCGATTTGCTTCCCAAAGCGGATTGGAGAGATGGGTGGGAAGGAAATATCGCAGTCCATAGCTCATTGTATAAGGCCACGAAGCGATCAGGAAAACCACCGGTCAGGGCAGTCAACCTACGAACGTCATCTCCGCAACTCTCTCAATCAGATATTTACTACATGAATAAAATGGTCAGTGTATGTCTGTAATCGAACCTGCTGCATTCCATTTACTGTCACCCGCACACCCTGATTATTATGTGGCAGCAATGCTCACGCATAACGATGCTGGTATGCAATTATATTTTATTTTTGTGACTGGTAATTTATAACGTTTTTCGGGAAGTTTTCCACCAGTAGGAACGAATTAATTTCACCTAGAGCCCAAACTGAGATATGGTATTCCATGAAGAGTACAAGTTATTGCAAGTTTATTGACAATATTGGGGGGATAATGTGCTGCAATGTGGAGGCCAAACAGCAAATATGTTTTATAATTCATTCAGAGGGCACACTGCTGTCATTCGGTGACATAAAGATATCCGCTAGAATTTCTCTGAACGCTTAGTCAACACACAACTAAAACTGGTGAATAAAAGTATGGTGAATAAAATTGGAATTGTCTTAATTCGTATATTTTTTAAATGTTTGCCTGTACAGGATAAATTTCCATCTCTTTTCTCAAGAGAGTTCCCAATATCCACCCAGTGTTTCAATTCCAATGTTAAAATCCGGCATTCTCACCGGACGAGAGTTTATTCAATAATCAGCTGATGCTGACGCAAAGGCAACAGCGCTCACTGCTGTAGAACCAGGAATAGGGATAAGACAACAATGTCGATGTTTCTATAAAATATCGATATTTTAAACATCGATGTATTGAATCGATTTCTTTTGAACATCTATGATTTGTGCTCGATAATTTTACGTTTTCGATGTTTTTGTTGGTGACAAAAAATCCCCATAAACCCAATTTTATAAAATTTAAAATATGAAATAATAACTTGCGGTACAATTGTCTGTGTTAGAACTACACGCACCACCTTCATCGAGCAGACTATCCCTCGCCCAAAACGATCCTAATACCCTGGTATTTCCTTCGTCTTTGCTCGTTTACCGCTCATGGAAAGGCGACTTTTCAACTTTTTCAACTTTGTTTTCAGTTAAATTTTAATTGATAATAATCATTTTTTTACTGCAAACGAGCTGTATATTATAAATTAATATTAACATCACAGTCAAATTAATATTTTTGCACACGAATTTAATGTTGGAGGTTACTAAACCAACCTTAAAACATCGATGATTAAAAACATGGATGGATTTTGGTCAATGCATTATTAATTTCGATGTTTGGCAACAAAGACCTTTTGTTGCCGGTGCATTTTTAATTTCGATGTTTGGCAACAAAGACGTTTTGTTGTCGGTGCATTATTAATTCCGATGTTTGGCAACAAAGACGGTTTGTTGTCGATACATTATTAATTAAGATGTTTGGCAACAAACACTTTTGTTGTCGGTGCATTATTAATTTTGATGTTTGGCAACAAAGACGTTTCGTTTTCGGTGTGTTATTAATTTCTATATTTGGCGACAAAGACGTTTTATTGCCGGTGCATTATTAATTTCGATGTTCGGCGACAAAGCCGTTTTGTTGTCGATGTCGCACTACTAACCGGGAATAAAATTCGACTTGTTTCAATGCGTTTGTGCTACCCACGCGGAGCCTGCCGCCCTTTCCTTTGGACCCGAAAAGCCCTGTGCGCTCGCGAGTGGGCCCACGCGCGGCTCCGAAGCGCTCGCGAGTCTCCAGCAGCAGCGGCAACACGCTCGAACGCGAATGCGCAAAGAACTGCCTTGAATGAGGCTCTGTCGGCCCCGGGGACTTGCCACCCACGACGTTCGTGCGCTGCATGGAGCTTCAGATGCAAACTACACAAGTTCTTCCATTCAGTGCTCTGAAGTTGTCGCCTTTGTAGTATTTCTGGGAGCTGTCTCTGGATGCGAACGGGTTATTGTGGATTGAAGATAAATTGAAAGGTGTGGTTGCTTGCTCGTGTTCTACGTGATGTATGTAAATGTATCGCGTTCTTTGGGAGATCATGGGCAGCCTATTAATGAATCGTATCATTATAATTAAATGAAATCATATTTTTTAACATGAATAATCTTAATTGCTACGTTTCAATGCATCACAATTTATATATATATATATATATATATATATATATATATATATATATATATATATTAATGTATAATAATACTTAATTGTAATTTACGACTCTTGTACTTCAAACAATTATTTTGAACGATCAATTTTATTAACAGACAGTTTTGACATTATGAAAAACAAAAACACTTTACGTACTACGTTTCGTCAGTTTTAGTTTTCGCTATTTTTAAGTCTAGTGTTGTTGGTCGTTGACCATTCATAGTTAAACCCCAAAATATAAAATCATTAATCACATACTCTGAGTCAACATTAAAAAACAAGTTGTGCTACAGAATTACATAATAATTCTCGCACTAGTTCATTTTCTAATTCTTTGGTCTACGCTAGCTTTTCAGAACTGATTCAGCCACATCTGAGATGCTGCCTATCGGCGACTGAAAGATATTTTTTTCGGATTTTCTCAACTTTCTAGGTCCCCTAGTTGTAGAATTTAAACAGGACTTGAAGAATATAATAGAAGAGTAAAATATTTTCGTCTATGCAAATTTTCATCGAAAAATTTATCGCCATTCTTGAGAAAATATCCAAAGAGCGTTTATGAAAATGTGGAATTTTGAGCTCGTTTCCACAGAAAACATGAGTTTTAGGGAAACTTCATATGAAATACTTGAAGCACTTGTACTCTCAAATGTAGTAATGTATAAAAATTGCCCTTAATGCAAATTTTAACGATATGAGAGGTATCCCAAAAAATAAATTTGTGTATTATTTAAAAAAACAAAAGAATACTTACAAATGGCATTATATCATGTTTTTCGTGCCAGTTAGCTTTACCCCAGAAAAGTTTCAAGAAAAAATTTGGAGATATTACTGAGTAAAACTTGTTTTAAAAATTCCCTTTATGTCACGCAAAATTATGCGCATACTACTAGTGTTTTAAAAAAAAGAGTACCTGGCCTCATTTTTAGATCAGTTTCAAGTACAGATTTAATCCAGAAGAAAAATATTTGTCTTAAATATAGTAATCATAGGAAAGAACCAGAATTTTTTAACTTCTGTAATATTCGAAAATGTGAAGAATTCAGCGATAGAACTTCGAAAGTATCAATTTTGGTGAAAATCCTACTTATGGTTTACCAATAGCGTTGTTCACAGACAGACGGACGGACGGAAGTTTTGCCACACACCATTATTTTGGTATCATAGCCCGCAAAAAGCGTATTCCGATTACACGTGTTAGAGGAAGTATTTCACTATATGCAGCAACAAGAATTTCAATTTTTCGATATCAAGAACATAAAACACCAAAGAAATTGCCGTTTTTCGCTGCAACAAAAAATGCTCTTCTCTGTATAGTATGTGTGTAGTATGCGAGAAAGTAAAAAAAATCTGCAAATTTGGTGGTTTACTCCGATTACCTGAATCTCCTCAAACAAATAAAATTTATTGGAAACCACGTTTTACTGACAGATGGAGGAGTATACTTGACAATGGCGATCATTTATGGAAGTCAGTGAAATAATATTATCGATTGATTACAAATTAATTTTTTGGGCTTATTGGTAATGAAGTGTGCAATAACAAATCCATTGCGTGCAGTTAAGAACAGTTTGTCGTAAATTTTTTTAGAACCGTCACTGACATTCGCCTTGTGTTCGTCAAACTTAGCATATTCCAACTTGCAATTGAATTTTTTTTTAAAAATATATTCAGTATCGAATGTGACATTGTTGTACATGATGGACTAGCGGTACTTACCTCTGAGGTTTGGACATGCACAATTATGTGAAAAGATACAGCAACAAACTTTCTTATTATGCTCATTTACTTTCCGTATGTTTATTAAAAATTATTGGAAGACAATTTTTAATTAAATGCAACACGGGATATAATTTCACGCACAGATTTCCTTTAAATAATTTATGATAGTCTATTTATTTATTTATTTATTTATTTATTTATTTATTTTATTTATTTATTTATTTATTTATTTATTTATTTATTTATTTATTTATTTAGTCAAAAACTATATGTGACGTATGGGGGAGAAAAAACAAACAGATAAAGGTTGGTGTGGATAGAATCATCACATTATATTCTCTGTGATCAACCGAACGATTAGTTTTAGTTTAGTTCTTTCGTAAGAAGTCAATCTCAAACAATTTGAACTAGTATTTTGGATCATTGGAATTAAATTTTGCATTGGGTTGAAAAAAATTGATACAATGCTATTTTTATACACGATTTATATTTGCCATTTTAATGCTTTATTGTTAAAGAGAAAGTGCATTCTATATTTATAGCTTACTCCACACAATGGCAAATCAACAATAAATGAATTTCACAAATTTCTTTTTATGCCTTCTGCACAAATGGATCCAATCACGAATACACATCACGAATTGATAGCTTTATTCTCTTTTGTCATCATTCACCATCAGTGAGTAAGTCTGCGGCTCATCAGAATACATCAACGTCAAAACGATTTCCAGTTCAATGCATTTCGACGAAGTAGGTTGATATAATTTTGACATCAGAGTAAATTGAATCCCTTTGTAATTGAACTTCCAAGTTCTAACCGACGAAGATTCATATTACACGCAACAAAACGCGCGGAAAATTGACGTTTAAAAAAAGGACAGAATGGTGACGTCACCTATATGACGTATTCCTTTTGACGACATATGGCGGAGTCCCTCCCCCGTGAATCAGTGACGTCATCAGTGGGGAGCTCCTTTGCTCGTCGCCGGTGTGCAGGAGGCAGAATCGCATTCAGCCAGGCAGAAGAGGTGTTTCAGTCGATCAATGGGCGAGGTCTGCGAGCGAGAAGGCTCTTCGCGGTGTGCGAAAGGCGCGCAAAACCTGAGCGATGAGGTACAAGATCACAGAAGTGGATTAATTGATTGATCGATCGTTCGATTGATTGATTGATTGATTGATTGGTGTTCCCGGCCCCATCAACTGCTACGGTCCCGTCAGTACCCCTAATAGTGTTGTAGACATTTTTTTTAAATTTCGGAAGGTGGCGGTGATTCTCCCTGGATGGATAGTGAGATCCGGCGCCGATATCAGCTTGCGGAGCCTACACATCAGCTTATGGGGAATCCCCTTTCAGATATTCCTCAGTAGCATAGTCCATGTAAGTAGTGTAAGTGTGCGTAAGTAAGGGGTGAGGATAGAAGGAGGAACAGGAAGGAGAGAAGCGCGCGGTCCGTGGCCCGTTTGTTAGGGTACTGCTGCTTCATTCACTTGGTGTTGATCGGAGAAACCACGGAAAACTACCGAACAGAGCAGCCGGCCATTAGAATCTTCCTCTAGATAGCGGCTAAATTCGACCTACCTGTCCCTCTATTTTCGGGAATCCTCCCCCGTCGGGTCTTGAACCACAGGACCTCCCAGTCAGAGTCACTGCAGATATAGCGGCAATGCTGGCTCTGAGCTAAACTCAGCGAGTGTCAGAAGGTGAAATAGAAAGAAAGATAACTCTATAACGCTTCATTATGATGCAAGATTTCGGAGATGTCTTATTTCTATTCATTTATCGTTATTATGATATGACTGAGTGATAACACCTTGAATACTTCAAAACGATTTATTAAAAAATCCGTTTTCGGTGTAAATTGTTAAAATAATACGTTTTATAGTGTTGGAGAATTGCTATTTTTGTGCCAGAAGCATAAACAAAGTTCGTGAGGGAATTCTACATTTTTAATCCCATAGATTGAGTGCATTCTTAGAAAGTCGTCGTAGTATTTTCAAACTTCTTCTACATTTCATTCAATTTCGGAACATATCATCTCAAAGTATTCTTTACACATTGATAGTAGTGATTAAATATGGATCATAATGCTTCTAAATAAGCGCAAAAGCCTTGTTTATCAAAAGCAATATAAAACTATTGGGTATTTGAAGTCATCGTGGAGTTATAAATTTCCAAGGAACTGGAGTAAATTGTGAATTACTTGTGTACACGTAGTGGCAAAGTTGGCTTGAAAATACGCTTTTTGATGATTTCATTAATACAAAAGTTGGAAGAGAGCGCGAGCGGGAGAAAGAGAGCGAAAGAAAAAGGGAGAGAAACAAAAAGAAAGCGAGAGAGAGAGAAACTTTCGTAGGAATTTGGAGGGGTAGTGGAGGGTGGTAAGGGAATGTGAAAAGAGGAGGACAAGAGGAGGTGGTATGAATAATAGCATTTTGAAAGATGTGCAAAGGAGTTTATATCAAGAGACATGTGAAATTGGGCAAGGTTTTGCTTCTGGTGAGAAATTAGGAGAAAATGAGCAGCCCAAGGAAAAAAGAGACGTTAGAAAGAGCTGAAATGATAGAAAACCGGAGTTATTGGAAGAAGTAAAATGAATGAAAGAAGAAAAGTGTGGTGTTTTAAATCAATGTCGAGAAATGACAATAGAAGCAATACAGGAGAATCATGATGCCACGAAGTAGTGATGATGTATTAGAACTAAAGAGAAATAGAAGGATATGAAAAGAAAGAAACAACACAATTTTTCATAGATTAAAAGACAAAATTATAAGTATATTATGATAAAAATATATGATCATATTGTTGTGGAGCAACTGAAAGCGTTGTCAGAACTTCGCAATACTGACAAACATAACTTACATTAAGTGGGAAGCGACAGTGTCGCATGCTTCAGTGTTTGTCAAATTGTACTTTCTTATCTCTGTGACTGTGAAAATTCACAATTCGCATTAACACATATTATACGTGTCAGAGGGTTTGACTAGGAAACATACAACACGCCCCAACATTAAAATACTGTAACACAATTTAATGAAAGTGCTTTTTCAAAGATGAGGCTTACGTAAAATTAATTCGCAGGATTCTTACGTAAAACTGAAGAAGTTTTAGAGATAAGAATAGAAACTGGCAAGGAAAGACTGTTACACATTTGCCCCTTTCATTCACTCAGCTTGGTGTAAACATCAATTCATTTTATTAGCCATGCTAATCTCAGTTAGGTCCCCTCCACAGAGAGCGAAACAAAAGATTTTAAATGTACTAATCGACACTTGCTTCCCCTCCATTTTGTCTGATACTTGATAGTACATTATACCTTCTTTTAAAAATATTTGCCCCCGGGCGATTATCATAGATTTTCCAACTAAATTTAATATTCTACAAGGGGTCCAGAATGAACACTGCTAAAAGAAAGAAATGTTACGCAAGAAAGACACCATGGAAACAGTTTATTCAATTTTCATAGTCATCTAGCTGGAATAGATATTTCAGACATATTGATTAATAAGTAACCCGCATTAATTTCGAGAAGCGGAAACTCCTTTAATACAGGTCGCAAATACCCCAACGCAGAGAACCAGTGCTGATATAACCAATCCCGGCAACGAACGCGACGTCACGGCTGTGGGGCCGTAGGCGGCAAGGCGAGAAGCCGTGAGACGACGGGGGGGGGGAGCGGAGAGGAGCGGATGGCTGAATGGGTGGTTCGATGCGGAGCGGGAAGAGGCGAAGCGACGCGAGGCGGAGCGGAGCCAGGTGGAACGACTGATTGCTATGTCAATGGTCACGTCAATGGGAACGTCAATTGCTATGTCAATGGTAATTAGTGCCGTTATTGTAGTAAATACTTATCGCAGGAAGTGGTGTTGTTTCTCCTCCATTAGATGGTGATATCCGGCGTAGTAACATGACATACGCGTGGACCAGCGGAGATATCAACCTCAATGTATCTCTCTCACCGGAGATCGCACTCGACTGGTCTCACGATGTATGGTAGTGCAGTGCACGTTAGTGTTAGGAAGAGGAAGGAAATATCGCGCGCGGTTCGTTTAGAGTACTGCTCGGGCATTCGTCTGGCATTGTTCAGAGAAACCACCGTAAACTACCGATCAGAGCTGCCGGCTGCTAGAAGTCTCCTCTAGCCAGCGACTGAAAATCTACCTCGCTGTAGTTTCGAATATCAGCCAACGTCGTGACTCCTAGTCCGTTGAAAGTCAAAGCCTGGTCAGAGTCGCTGCATAGTCAGCGTCAATGATGGCTCTGAGCCGGCGAGGCGGAACGCAACCAAGTGGTGCGGGGCGGGCAGAGGCAAAGCAGAGCGACGCGAGACGGAGAGGGTTGGATTATTGATTGGCGATTCAGGCTAAGGTCATTAGTAAATTTCAGGTCTGAAGTCTCGTAAAAGTAGTGCTTGTTTTCCCTCAAGAGGTGTCGGTGATCTTTCACTACTAGATGGTAAGATCCTGCGCCGATCTTCTGTCGGCTACCAGGTTTTTCCCCACCCTGGTATCTCCCACCAGCGGGACACTGCCCCAGCCGAAACAAGCTCTACGCTCCTGACAGGTCTCTCGGTATATGTGGTAGTGTAGCGCATGCTAGTGTGTGTAAGGGGTGAGGATATGAGAAGGAACAGGAAGGAAAGATCGCGCGCGGTGCATGGCCCGTTTGTTAGGGTACTGCTCCGGCATTCGCCTGGATCGGTGAAACCATGGAAAACTACCGATCAGAGCAGAGGACCGCTAGAATTCTTCTCCAGACAGCGGCTGAATTCGGTGTAGCTGTTAAGCTCTCAGGGAGGGACTCGAACGTAGGACCTTCCGGTCAGTGACTTCAGTTGATGCCCTGAGCCACCTCTCCCGGCGAGAGGCTGGTGTGAAGCGGAGCGCCGGGAGGGGAGGGCGGCGAGGCGAGACGGAGCAGGGTGGGGTGGCAGAGGCGAGGCGGGGCGCGGGGCGCGACGCCATCGCCGACGCGTGGGTTCCGTTCAGCCCTTCCCATTGGGCGCCATCCCGGCCTTGCTTCCACCCTGCCGGAGCAAATCCCGCCAGCGAGCGGCGCGGCGCGGCGCGGCGCGGATCGCATCACATCCGCGCCAATGCAGACGGAAAAAGAGGAATCCGCGGTTAAGGGCTCGTAAACGATGAACAGATGACATTTCCCCGGGCGGCGAGGCGCCGAGCGGAGCGGAGAGGGGAGCGGAGGAGCGCGGGGGAGCGCCGTAGGTGCGCCGCAGGAAGGCTGTGTGTTTCGCGGCGCGCGGCTGTCGGCGCGGAAAATAGGACGACGCCCACGCACCTTTGACGGCGACCTCGCGGCTGCCTGATCCACTGGCAAATGCGTTTGGCAACGGAACACGCCAGAGTTCGTAAGGTTTTCTGGTTGTGATTTAACGATTGTTACGCTTCAATCATCTTTGAACTTTTTACGATGTTTTGATTTATTTTTTGTTTTTAGGTTTTTCTTTTCCTCTTTCCCGAATAAGGAATGCCTGTTGCAAAGCGTTTTTTATTCGAACACAGTTCGTAGGGAAATAAAGTCCGCATTTTGCAGTTTACGCTGGTTAAAATATTTAACTATCGTGAAATCTAACTTTATGAGTGCATTTTCTTAACTCAAGTGCATTTTCGTTTCTCTAATATCACTTTACAATTAGAAATAAAGATGATAAGTTTCTTCCATCAGTTTTAACCTGTCATGCACAGTTTGTGTCAGTTTAAATCCTTCGTACGTCTTCGTTCTGAGGTGAAGTAAAGTTGATTGTCCCATTTTGCATATTCTCTGTTTTTAAATAGCCCGACATTCGCCTGGTGTTCATCGGAGAAATCATGGAAAACTCCCGAACAGAGCAGCGGGCCGCTAGAGTTCTCCTCCAGACAGCAGCTGAATTCGACCTAGCTGAAAAGCTAGTGTCGAAAATCCTGCCGCCGTCGGGCCTCGAACCTAGGACCTCCCGGTTACAGGCACTGCAGTGACATCAGTTGATGCACTGAGCCGCCGCATCCGGTCCGACTTCTTCGGAAAACTTCCTCTGTAAGACACGATGTACGTATCTGTCTACCATTAGTCTTCCCTTTGTCCTTCATGACGACGGGACTTTCAAGGATAGTGGAAATTGGCTTGACATTACCTCTTGCGCGCGGGTAGTGGACTGGGATAGGGAGTTCGATTTTCCACGAAGCCTCTTACAACCCTCTCAGTCGCTGCCTGAAAGCCTCAGCGTCTAAGAGGTAAGTAAATGAGATGAAAACTTGTAGTTGCTCGGATGGTCGTTGGATATTTTCCTTCGTAGAATCCACGAAATAATTTAAGCACCGCTTTTGTTATAACTAATATCGATCATATGATAACATCATACTTTAAATAATACAAGGACTTAATTTTGGAAATAATTAAATGCGCATTCACTGAGTCGTTGTACATACACATTGAACTTATTTTGTGGGATTCAAACACTAAAACTTTCATACACATCGCCACGTATACGATATGACAAATTTACTCTTCTAGTTGTGAATACTAAAATGAGCTTTTTTTTATTTTGAGAAACGTGCTCTCAAACTCGTAAGTAATATGAACTAAGCCCCACATTCTTCGGTTAGAATTTTTTTGTGAACCTGTGTTCATACTCGCAAAATGGCACTTTTTTTCTGTCTACCAACAAAATCAGTAACTTCTTTAATGCCTAAAAATACTTATTTGTTCTTTAATATCAGGGAAGGCATACATTGACTTTCGGTATCTGAAAGACTTGTTGGGGGTAAGATACTCGTGATAGCAAGTTTTAAGTTTTGTTGCAACAAAATTGTATTATGGTTTTTAACGTTGGTAGTGCTCTAAAAGGACAAGAAAGATTTCTTGAAAACAAAACATTTACGTCAATTATAATCGTTCAATATAATACTAAACAGATAACTGTACAGTATAAATCGATCTTTACACTAAGGAAGAAAACGGAACGAGATGCAGTCGGGCTATGCCGTTTTGGGAAGGTAGGTAAATGGCTTAGGAAAAGTTGATCGCGGGATGCAATCGGTGTACACATCCCAAAGAGATATCATTTCATTCGTGATCGCAATTTCTTCACTTTCAAACAGATATAAGGGGAACATCCAAGTGGATTCGTAAACTAGCTAAGTATTTTATTGTTCCGTGCCATTTTTAAAGTTAAAAATAATAAAAAATGGCTTACAGTTAGTTTATTAAAGATGCTAGACTCTCAGAAATAACTAAAACCGGGTATTCTAATTAATTTTACATGAAATGTAATTTGCTAAAATAAAAATTTTCTTTCCCTACAAACACATAAGATAGTGATTGAAATAATCAAATTAAAAAAAATAGCAAACCTAAAAATTTGGGTCTTAACGCAGAACAAGATCAAAAGACGATCAGAGCATATATTTTTATTTACGAACGGTTAACTTTTATTTTTACCATACATTGTTACAATTTAAAAAACATATAAAGTAAATTCTAAATATCTAGACTTTGGCATCTATCTACACTTAAAGTTACATCAGAAACTTCTTTCTTTGTCCTTGAGGAAGTGCTGGAGTGGTAGAGTTTGCAAGGCCTCCCCAACGGCGTATGCTTGTTTAAAGTTGCTTCATGAGGACACCTATGTGAACCTAACAATGTTATTAGATACAATTTGACGACAAAAACTGAAGGGCCCGGTCAGTTTTATGCTATGTGGCTGGTTGATACATTTTGGATGGCGCACTGTCACCAATAGCAGGCAGCACCATAACACTCCCTGGGCAGCATTACGCGACTTGCGTAGTCTTAGGCAGCAGATCTTTGCGTGAGCAGCAGACGTGAAGACTTAACTTGAGACAGTAACGTGAAGGGATCAAGCAAAAGGGAGGGAAACTCATTTTAGTATCTTGACTGATAAATAATTTTACTTTGAATTCACTACTAATATTTTGACTTTGATTTAAACAAATCTTAAGAGTAGCTTTCAATCCAAGGAGTTAAGGGCAAAATGTTTGTCCTCCTAAGATAAAATGCAGAGGTGTGAATACACTGCAACATAATAACACATCCTATTTAATTTTACGTTTCTTCTCTGTAGTTAATGTAAGCTTTGACTGTCATTTTTCCGAATTGTGAATTAATCCTTTCGATCTTTTAGTTCAACCTCTGAGTTACAAAATATTAAAGTAGACACGTTATCTCTTATTTCACTCGATCAACCATAAATTTACAATACTAAAAACGAACAAAACAAATGAACCCTCAATGTGCGGCTGTTTGCGATGACTGTTTGACATTTCTCCACGCAACGTTGGACCTTCTAACAAAGGTCAAAAGGGTGACATTTGATTCCGGCGGTTGCTGAGACTGATCCCCTTTGTCTGTTTCGTCGACGACTGAGGCGTACCCCAGGAGAGAATTTGTGCCGAATCTTCTGGGGCGGGCGCGCGGCCCAGAACGAGATCGGACGATCCATCACGGAAATTGGACGGCGACATCCGGTAACACCGCGACCTTTCCGCAGACGCAGCCACCGCGCCACGAGAGGGCGGGAAGGAGGCGGGGAGGGGCGGGGAGGAGGCGAGCGGGGGCGGAACGGTGATGAAGGAAGGTGCAGCCCTGAAAATATAAGTACACTGGAACGGTGGGATTTTTGTGGGGAGATTGTCAAAAGAAAAGACCTCCCCAGGCGATACGAAAAATATATCATAAAAAATTAATCCTACGACATGATGATGATGAAGAATGCCTTGTGGTATGTCCAAAAAATATACCAGAAGTAAACAATAACAAACGTTTAATGTGTGCGTTTTACAATTTCGAATTCGTACCGTTTACGGTCGTTTACCATTTATCCTGAAGATATATCAGGATAGAAGCACGGTCGCCGCCACCAGAAGATGTAGACAGATAAACTAAGATACAGTCACTACACACAGGGCTTCCTTTTCAAAACTAACTCTGTCTACCCTGGCACTCGTAGGTCTTTACATCCCGGAGGTGACGTCACAGGCAATAACTCGCCTCGGGCTCGCCTTCTGGTGGTTGCCTTCTCTCCACTTGCGAACCCCACGCTGTCCAGCTGCATGCACCCCAACTTTCAATGCTCTCCGCATCCACAACACCTTGAGTGTAATTTCTGAACTATTGAGGGAGGGGGCTTATGCCCTTGTTCTTCCTCTTCCTGGGAAGGTGATTTGATCACACAGTGATGATTTCCCTTTGTCTTTCACAGTGTGAATGATGATGATTGTTGAATTATTATTGATTGGGCAGGTCGAATGCGGTTCGTCGGATGGGAAACCTACAACCATATGGTGGAATTACGAATGTCTTAAACCAGATTCAAACCTAAAGCTTTGAACTCCATGTTTTCAGACAATGCTGAAAACTCCTGTCCAAAAGACCAGTCGCTTTATCAGAATAGCCTTTCATTCACAAGAAACCCCGCCATTGTCGACTTGCTTTCATTTTGAGCAAACTTGGAGGACATGCCAAACTAATCTCAAGACTCGGGAGTACAGACACAATCTCTATTACTCACGGTCCGTACTCGTGAATTTTCAAACGGAGACGATTAGGTATAATTTTACTTTTCCGACGTGTACTAGTATATTTTTATCTAGTATTACCATATTATAGTACAGAAATTTATTATATTATAGAGTAGTACAATTTTGTTCCCCAAAATCGGGATGTCTGTCTGTGTAGTTGGAGCAATGACTGTCAGTCTGAATGTATGTGTCATGCATAACAGTCAGATTAGAAGCATTTGAGCTGAAAGTTGGTAAATATATCTAAGGTAAGATCTAGTTGTGCCGTTCTGGAGATCATTATGATATTTTAATTTTTGTAGCTACCTTAGCCCTCTATGACATTTTAAACACTTTCTGGAGAATGTATGAGTTTTTTCTCTAAAGCTTTTGTTTGAATAACATAATGTGCATTTATTATTGCTCCCTTATTCTTATTGTTCCCTCTTATCCGTCTTAGGCCTTTAGGAGAATAGCGAACGGCCCGGAGGGCACCTTCTGTCTTTACCGTACTTCCGTTCCCCCGCACGTGGTACAGACACATCCCCCACGACAGTAGTGTGTGTGTGTGTGTGTGTGTCCATTAAAATCTCTGTCGCTTAGAAAATTGCAAAAATATTTTATTTAAAACACTGAGTGTTTTTTAGAAAGACGTTTGAGCTCTGTACTGGACGAAATTTCGTGATTATTTTTTAAATGAAAGACACGATATGTTTTATTATTAAACGGTTTTGTAGTATAATCATTAAGAATAAATAAAATTATAAAATTAATAGATTAACGCTTCAGAAACATGTTGAGCTCTGTGCTTACAGTGAATAATGATTGTTAGGCTCCAGAATTTGTAAACCTCCCTCACTTTATAAATTTTCCCGACTTAATACACAGCGACATGAAACAATGTTTTGGGGGCTTTCTACTTTCTGTGTAGTGCCTATGAAGAACATTTCTCTAGCTGTGTACCAAGCATAACTCATTTCCAGCGTGCATCCTTGCTGCTCGAAATTTAAAGACATGACACAACTGTTCAAGCTATTTTTCAACCATTTTGACTCCTTCGGGTTGAATATTTTCTGTATAACTTCATTCAATTACAGATATTTAAATGATGCCATGCACTTTAATTAAATATTTGAGTAATTGTTGAGTTATAACATCAAGAGGAGGAACACTCTCAGTACGCCGGGCATTCCCATTGGTTTGCGACTGTGCTGACTCGAAGCATTCTTTATTCATTTGTTTTCTCATATTTGACAGTTCCCCAGCAGGTCCAATTCCGTCTGTGAAGTATTTTCTAAGAAACACATTCCATGCATTTGTGATGTCTGCATATCAGATATTTGCATGGCTGCCTTCACAACGGGTGAAGCACGGAACTACAACGAACAAAACTATATGAACGAAGGCGAGTTGAATTTCACAAGAACTTTAAGTTCGATTCTCATTTCTGCTTACCTTGTCGTAAGATGTTTTATTGCAAGCTTTGTAAGGAACTTTTGTTTTCTACCGTTCGTGTGCCAATGCAGTTTCCAGAATACTCCAAAGCCCGAGAAGTTTTACTATCTATCTTTTTATTTAACGTCAGAACACATAAAAAACTATGTGTGATATGTAGGGAAGTACAATCTACACGACTTCTAGAGTTCCTGAATCCCTAGCCTCGCTCGTTTGCTACCAGTGTATGAAGTTGAATTATAAATACAGATAGCAATGTGCGTTCTTGGGGCGTGGGAATGTAAGCAATAAATAATCGATTCTGTGTAATAGAAACTATTTGCGTAGTAAAATTCTCTGTTTGGGGGATTTTATCTCTTATCGTGCCCACTATGAAGGAAGGAGCTCACAACCGCAAGAACTTTGGGAATGATTTGGATGATTGATTGATTGTTGGTATTTCCAGCCGCGTAAACCGCTAAGATCATTAATTCCGTAAGCATAGTGCATGTCTTTTCTTCGTGAGGTGGCGGTGATCTTTACCCACTGGATGGCGAGATCCGACACCGATCTACCGTCGGCTTGCGGGGTTTACCCCAACCAGGTATCTCCCACCAGCGGGCCATCGCCACAGCCGACATAATCTCTAAGCTCCCAACCGATCTCGCGATGTGTGTGGTAGTGTAGTGCATATTAGTGTAAGTGAGTGTAAGTAAGGGGCGAGGATAGGACAAGGAAGAAGAAGGAAAGATCGCGCGCGATCCGTAGCCCGTTTGTTAGGATATTGCTCCGGCATTCGACTGATTGACGGGAAAAAACACGAAAACCACCAATCAGAGCAGCCGGCCGATAGAATTCTCCAGACAGCGTCTGAATTCGACCTTGCTGACAAGCCAGTATCGAAAATCCTACCGTCTTTCGGATTCGAACCTAAGAACTCCCGGTCAGAGGCACTGCAGTGATATCAGTTGAGCTATATATCCCGGTGAGAACATTTAGCGGAAACTTTGTTGATGAAATAACGAAATTCTCCACTGGTGATCCAAAGTGTTCAAGGAAATAAAACGTACAAGGAAAGTGAAAATACGTTTACGGCCAGAAGCAAAGATAATAGCACATTGGGTCAAGGGGAACTGGTCGAAATATCTATTGGAAATGGAGATCTTCTTAAGAGACCCAAACACACTAGGGATATGTTCCAGATGTTGCCATCTGAGTTGGGCCATCTCGCGCTTAATGGAATCCGAAGGTCCTCAGAGACGCTCAGTTTTGCTTGCCCGAGTTTCCGCACCGGTAGCGGTAGCTCAGTACATCAACTGATGTCACTGCAGCGCCTCTAACCGGGAGGTCCTAGGTTGGAGTCCTGACGGTGGCTGGATTTTCGACACTAGCTTTTCAGCTAGGTCGAATTCAACTGCTGTCTGGAGGAGAATTCTAGCGGCCGGCTGCTCTGATCGGTAGTTTTCCGTGGTTTCTCCAATCAACACCAGGCGAATGCCGGAGCAGTACCCTACCAAACGGGCCACGTACCGCGCGCGATCTGTCCTTCCTCTTCCTTGTCCTATCCTCTCCCCTTACACACACACTTACACTAACATGCACTACACTACCACATATTCCGGGACACTGGTCGGGAACTTATTAGAGCTTGTCCCGCCTGTGGCGGTGACCCGTTGGTGGGGGAGTCCTGGTTAGGGGGAAGCCCCACTAGCCGACGGTAGGTCGGCGCCGGATCTCGCCATCCGGCGGGGAAGATCACCGCCATTTCCCGAGAGAAAAAACATGCACTACACTAACGGGACTAATGACCGAAGCAGTTGACGCGCCCGGAAACACGAAAAAATCAATCAATCAAAAACACCGAGTTTCCGCGTCGCGGCCCCGACCTCAGCAGCCGGTGACCGGCTTACGTGGCTGGGGCATCAACCGATGTCACCGCAGTGCCTCAGACCGGAAGAATATAGGTTCGCGTCTGGAAGGTGACAGGATTTGCGACACTAGCTTGTCAGCTAGGTCGAATTGAGATACTGTCTGGAGGAGAATTCTATCTAGTTTTCTGTGGTTTCTCCCATTAACACCAGACGGATGACGGAGCAATACCCACGTGCCACGGACCGCCGACGTTTCCTTCCTCTTCCTTTGCTATCCTCTCCCTTTACTTACACTTACACTCTCATGCGCCACACTATCACATTTGTCGGGAGACCAGATAGAAGCTTTAAGCTTTTCCCGGTTGGTGAGAGATACCTGGTTGAGAAAAATCCTTGCATGCTGTCATAGGTCGCCATCCAGGATGATCCCCGCCACCTCCCGTGCTAAAAACATGCACTAAATTTACTGGACTAATGGCCTTAGCTGTTGAAGCTCCCAGAAACATGGAATAATCAATCAATGACTGTTGGACTGCAACTCTCTTCCTGCCCATTTATATTCGTTGCTCGCCTCGTCTGGATGTGTTCGCGTCACTACCTACAGAACACTGTATTTGGGAGGGAGTTTCGCGCATAGATTCTCACCGAGACCGGTAGCTCAGAGCATCAACTGTTGCACTGCAAGGCATCTGAACGGGAGGTGTTAGGTTCGAGTCCCGACGGTGACACAATTTTCGACACTAGGTTGTCAACTGGGTCAATTCAGTCGCTGTCTGGAGGACCGCGCGCAAACTTTCCTACCTCTTCTTTCTCCTATCCTCATCCCTTACTTACACACACTTACACGCACTACTCTACCGCACATACCGGAAGGCCGGTCGGGAGCTTACAGGTTGTCTCGTCTGGGGTGGTGCCCCGCCGGGAGATGCTTGGTTGAGGAAAACCCCGCTATCCGACGGTAGGTCGGATTCGGACGCTATCGACGGTAGGACAAAATGTCGGATCTCGCCATCCAGCGGGGTTAGATCACCGCCATCTTCCGATGAAAAACATACACTACACTTACGGGACTAATGACTTTAGGTGTTAACGCGCCAGAAATTACATACTAACAATCATAATCACGTATACGTATTCCGTAGAAAATCGGAAGCCGTGACAGATCTACCCACAGGTTTGTGGCCAGAGACGCTGTTGTTCGTCTGGACGGATAAAAACGGAACGGGTGTAGTCATCAGGCATCTCGAGCGTGAGGACCCTTTTCGGCTTTATTTCCGGCAACATGCGCAATTGCGTCATTCTTCGCGTTCAATCTGCTTTTCTTCGCCTGAATAGCTGCAGTCATGAGTGAGAAGATATTAATTCATTAAATGCGCACCGAAATTGTAAAAAATATCGTATAAAATGTAATAAATTAGTATATACATTGAATTCATCCTGCGAAATACGATGGAAACATTGCAATGTTTCTGCACCGCAACGCTGGAGTTTTTTCATTAATTTAATTTTTTTTGTTGGATCGCTTTTTTTAATAAGAATTTCTAAGGGAATCCTAGCATACAAATGTACTCGAAGAGTCGCGCTTGGGTGAAGGTATTCAGTATTTTCTGATTGCATTAAATCTAATTGTGTATGCTAAATGGTAGTCTTTCACAGCTAAAATGTTACCGAATATATTTAAATATCCCACAGATTGTTTAAAGTTGTAAAACAATAATATGTAATGGAATAAAAAGGTATTTTTGCTGTGTGTAGGAGATTATCCAAGGCGTATGAACTTATGGTGAAAATCATGGAACAAAAGTTGAATGCGTAATTTGTACTTTTATTGGTTGGATTTCAGTCTAGGGCATGTGTGTGACTGGGGATAGAAAATAATTGGGCAGACAACTCAATCACTTATCAATAACTGTATGATAGAATTAAATTTGTTTATTAAGACGAGATGAATGACAGGGTATCTTGAGAGTGTCTTAAGAATGATAAGATTGGTAACGTCTGTATCAATACAAAACTTAAGTGAAGCAAATTTGAAAATTTCTAATCAAATGAGATGTAATCTGGAACTGAACTCGCTTTAGAATTCATAGGCTCAAGATGACATAGAATATTCAAGATTTGCAAGTATGTAAACACGTAACTTGTACATGGGTTCTATGGATCTCCTTTGAACCTCGGTAATGTATCGGGGTGCATGTTTCTCTACATACTTACACCCGCAGATGTTCTCCTTGTGTTCACTCACATGTCACCAAAGTGACGTCGCTATAGTGACGTTCATGCTTCCGATTGGGTGACTGAGTTCCAGCCGATCAAGTGTTCATAAACTTAATGTTTTAATCGAAGTGTAGGCAATTTCCAGCCATGCCAGGCGAAACGCACCATTCGAACTCTCAGTATGAACTTACGAGTATGTGTGGTGTTTTCGGCTCTTGGGCTCTGACTTTTGGGCGCTTTTGCTCATTTTTAGTTGTGTAATCAGTAGGGGACGGATTTTAATGAAATACCATTTTTTTCTTTTCACTTTAGAACAATGCCTCTTAGTATTGTTCATTAATGTTAATGTTATGACGAAAGGAAATGGCTCTTTTTTGGCATTTTTCGTCAATTTCCACTAATAAGTCATTTTTTACCCTTTTCCATCATTTTTGAAGCATTTTTTCTACGATTTCAAAAATGTTAATGTTATTTAAATGGTACTTCCTTTAAACAATATTTACGCGATGCAACAGATGTTCTCCACAGAATTCTTAAGTGGCCTATTCGATTTCTTTGTTCACAAATTGTAATCTCGTTGTGAGTAGGTAATCTAAGGTTCCGTTGACGTCTAACAGCGCCACTATCGGTTTGGCCGATTTCTCAATAACTTAAGACAGATACTTCCTGGTAAAGGATAGTCTAAACCAAAAGTTTGCAAGCTGAGTTCACTTGAAAGAAAGGAAGAAGATTCGATTATATTGGTAACATATCTAACCGCTGAATTTGTTCATCTGAATTGGTTTTGATCAAATATTTTACGTAATTTTCCTCTTCTTTTAGGGCATTTTTAAACGATTTTTAGAACATTTCTTGATCATTTTGGCAATGTTTTAGGTTATCAAAATCCGCCCTCTAGTTATCACGGCTTCATTAATTGCCATGCATTATGGGAAAACTTTATAAAAATGCCGTAGTTAGGTTAAAACAAAAAAAAAACATTTGACTCACGTAAACTTGAAAAGAAGATTCTTCGGTGCAAAAAGGCCGGCCTACCCTTCGTTAATAATTCCCAGAATTTAAGTAACCGAAAGAACAAGTTTACATCTAGCACATTATGGTGTCTAAAAGAGGCTCTGTTAAAGAAAAAGTCAAAGATCTTTTGGAAATTAAAAGGCAAGATCAATAAACACACCAGCAAAACTGTTTGGTTTTCTGCTGGATTTTGTAATTTACGTGTCCTTACTAAATTTGTTTAATCTTACAAAGTATCTAAATATTTTCTACCATGTTGTAGCAATTTCAAAGTTAATACTGCCTCAAGGGAGTCTAGGAGATTAATCGAAAAATGTCGGCTATTATCTTAGAAATAGAGAAAGGATTTGAATTTTTAAATGATAGAATACACTACTGTTTAGCGATTCCCCTATTCCTGTAGAAAGATCCATCATGTCTCGTTATTGCTGCTAACCTAACGAAATGTAAACTCAGTGTCCTTATTACCTAAGGACAATCGGCTTCATTGGATGTTCCGCTCTTTTAACACGCAGTGTCCAAGTATGTGCGTTCTGCAAATAACTGTGTGAGGTGGAATAATCTTTTAATATAGTATTTTTCAACTTCCTATTTGTCATGTTTCTTATATCTCATAAGTTTCCAAAATTTTAAAATTGTGGCTAGTTCTGCTGAGTGAACTATTAAAAAAACAATTACATTAAGATGTGAAAAAAATCAGGCTGTATATCAGACTGTAAGTTTTTGTCAGACTGAGATTCAAATTCAACCCTATAGCAATGTCAAAAACTTAACGAAATTCAAGGAGCCTATTACAAATAATAATTACTTTATTAATTATTAATTCATTTAATTAATACATTTATTTTTGTGGAAGAAATGTGGCTAAATTTTCCACTGCTCCTAATTAAATAATGAGTTCATATCACGTTATCTACATTGTAACGACTAAAAACATTTTCTGAGCAGCTCTCATTATCTTTACTGCACGACCCCCGAATAAGAGGCAATGTCGTTGATCTCAATATTAGAAATGTCAGCTCTGACTCTAGAATTCACTCCAATTGGAAATGAAAAATTAATTTACCTGAATAAAAAAATAGATTTTACTGGCGGAACCCGACAGACGTTGTTCTGCCCTTCATCTCCCTCTTTCTTCTTTCCCCTCCCTTTCTCTCTCCGTCTCACCCTCTCTCTCCATCTCTCTTTGTCCCTCTCGCTCCGTCTCTCTCTCCCTCTCTCTCTCTGTCCCTGACTCAGTCTGTCTGACTTTGTCTGTGTGTGTGTCTATTTCTGTCTCTGCCTCTCTCAGTTCTTTCATTCACATTTAGTTGCAGATTCTGCTCGTCTCTGAGCTGGTAGGCTAATAACAAGAAGCGTCGGACCAGCAAAAATGCAATAGAATGCCCAAGAAGATCTCGTCATGTAGATTACGGTGTGAGAAACGTTTCTTTGATGTCTTAGAGTCTCAAAATTTTAGTTTTTTATGTCCTAGAACTCTTCGTTTAGGAGTTACTTTTTTTAAATTAAAAAAATTACTTCTTAGTTTTATGATCTTTTATACGTTTTTGGAAGTATAATAAATTTTCAGGAAACGTTATTTCGAGCTTTATCCAAAGCCCGAAATAGGGAATGGTTAGCAAAAGGAAAGTGTGATTTACCCACCACGATAATAGGAGGATATGCATTAGAGATCTTGAACAGGGAACAACTATGAGAGCAGATGGAGGAAGGAATTTTAGGGAAGCCAGAAGAGATCTGCCATCAGAGAGACCGGATCTGAGAGCTGAAGGGGCATAAAGGGCTTCAGCCAAGGATTCAGGGAAAAGGAAAACGGAAAATGGGGTCGAGGAAGCCGGGAGCGGAAGCGATGAGGGAGACAACAGAAACGGCGCTAGCAAACGCGAGGACTAAATACGCTGGAGGGGGGTCGATGCAGAGACGAGAAGTGTATGAGGAAAATCCGGTGACAATCCAAGCGGTGGCAGGAATGAAGGCACATACTCGTATGAAGGCGAGGGAGGAAGGGACAACAGTCGCGTTTTTCGGAGGGAACGGGGGAACACACACACTCCGCAAGTATTTTCAATAATATCAATAATTGTATTCTAATTTCGTTTCTACTTTCTACCTACGGAGTAGTGGGAAAGTTATATAATGCTGCGCGAAACAAACGGGGAATGTTCGGCAGAAATACTCATATTCCAAGGCCCTGGAAATGAAAAATTGGAAAAATCCAGTTACAAAATTTACGGAAAAAATCCTCTAACTCGTGGTGTAGCCTGAATCCGATTTTTGATAGAGAAAAATCGAATGACGGCAAAACGTCTGTCGGTCCATCTGTACAGTCCGTCCGTCTGTAAACAACGCTACCGGCTAAACCGTTCAGCCGATTGTTTTCCAAAATTGATATTTCCCAATTGATTTGGCCGAAGTCGCAGCCCCTTGAATTTGAAGCCGATGTTTCAAATTTGGGGAGCTCTTTACATAAAGCTTCTGGGACGTTTTTGAAATTTTCAAAAAAGTGGCTCAATCGTTTTTGATTACATTTTTTTGTTGGATAGTGTGAAAGAGGTTTAAAAGAATGGAGTAGGTCTCATGTTCGTTGAAAACCCTGATTTTTCGAAAATTGCAAAAGTTCAAAATTATTATAGGAGTCTTCCTACAACTAAAATATTAAAGATAGAGAATTTCCCTTAATGGAATCTGTTCCTTGAAGATAGATTTCGAAATAAAGTCATGTACAATTTTTCGGAAATTTGAGAATTTTCCGTGTAATTTTGCGTGAAAACACAGAGAAGAGTACGTGCTGTTTTAGCACCATTAGTTTATTAGATATTTTTCATTATAACATTAAAGGAAAGATTTATTTATCATAAAGCAATCAAATTGAAAAACGAAAACTTGATATTCACAAAACTGTTTTTACGTCCCATTAAAAATCGAGCGTTGAAACAATATTACGAAGAAGCTCTTGCACTGACGGGTAGTTTAAGAGTTACACCGTAAGTCTGTATTTTTATTTTAGAAAAAGATGCAGCGACGTTTTTGTAGTTGAGGTGAGATATTTTTGCAAAAGAATAGCGTATCTTATGTTATTGATTTTTGTTTTAGTTGAAGGAAAATGTTCGGGGAATGTTTGGTCTATAATGTCGAAAACTGAAACGATTAATTGTGGTACCAGCTTCTTCACGCTACGCTGATCGTAGCTTTATCTCCTTTCGAATATTCAAATTTTGAATATTAGAAACCTTTTGAAAGTTTTGAATTTCAAAATGTACTCAGGAAATAGCATGACACATAAAAAATGTAATAATTACATAATCTATCTCATTCACATATATTAGCTGGACCTTCTCAAACTAGAAGAGTAAGCAGTCCAATTTATTGCGGACAGTGACTGGCGCAGAACAATCTTTGAACCAATCAGTGTTTCAAAGTATGTACCCAAAAACTGGTTGCTTTGTCTCACTCTTAGTAACGTTTATTATAACTACAGGTCGGATATTAATGAAATGTAATTTTTTCTTTTCACTTTAGAAAAATGCCATTTAGTATAGAAATTAATTTTCTGTTATGACAAAAGGATATAATATATTTTATAGTTGTTATTTTGCGTTTTTCGTTGCTTACGATTAATAATTCTTTTTTACTTTTTTACTAATTTTTAATGCATTTTTAGCAGGTTTCATCGATTTTAATATCATTTTAATAGTAATTGTTTCATATAATATTTACGAGACGCAACAGTTGTTTTCCACATAATTCCTGAGTAGCTAATTTGATTTCTTCTCTCAGAAATTGTAATGTCAGCTGTTGTATGTAATCCAAGGTTCCTGTGACGCCTATCAGCACCATTGTTGGTTCGGCCGATTTTAGAATAACTAAAGACAGAGATTTCCTGGTAAATAAGAGTCCAACCCAAATGTTCGCAAGCCGAGTGCACTTCAACAAATAGAAGAAGCCATTACATCGGTAATGTATACAGCTTGAGTTGTTTATCCGAATTTGATCACCTTTTTTAGTCATTTTTCTTTGCTTTTAGGACATTTTAAACACTTTAAGAAAATTATATTGTTCATTTTTGGCGATGTTTTAGGTCTTCAAAATCCGCCCGCTAATTATAACTATATTGAAGGTAGGCTCGCTTCACTACTAGTATGTTCAATCGTTGTTTTCATTACGAACGAACCAATAAGTCAGGGTCCAATACTTCGTTTCTATGTGTGAAATAAGTAAAGATAATTCAGTTGCTTATGTCAATATGTGTGACTTTATTTTTTCCTGTTGAATAGATTTCCAAATTTATTGCCAGAGAATATTTCAGAATTAATTAATAGTTGCGTTACAGTTTGTTCTTTTTTTATGTACCGCGTGCACCCTTTTAACTTTAGTGCATTAATAATTGACATGGCTTAAACTGAAACTCAGGATATGAACTAACATTTAAATAACTTCTTTTCATGTCTCCCCCAAATGTTACATGTCGGAGATACCCATGGAAAACACAATAGGAGAAGGAATTCTGTTCCTACATATCGGTGGCGAATTCGGAGAAGGAGAGCTACTAATGGAGGCAGAAGTCGCTGAATTTATGAACGGGACGGTGTTTCAAACTACTGTAGAAGATTTGCGACGTATTCCAGGCAAGAGCAAATGCAAAGGCAATCGAGTGCAATTGAGAGATCGTGGAATTGAGTGCGAAATACTACGGAGCAAGTATTTGATGGATATTTCATTAGCAATGAAAAACCTTCATTACTTCACTCATGGAGTAGGTTGTACAAATGACGAGAGAGATGAATCATTTGATTAATTATTTACTCGGAAATTCTCAGGTTATGTAAATGAAGAGAGATTTTTCCGGAAACAAAATTAACGTTACCTTCGTTTATAAAGCTGTAGGGCATGGAAGCAAATATTTTACTCGCGTTCGAAGAAATCCTTAACATTCTCGCAGAAATTACTTTAGTACCGTACTTGTCGGGTTATGAGGTGAAGCGGATTTAATATTTCCTGTATAATAGTGCTCTGTATTCACCGTGTAATATGCGAGCGATCATATCAGTCGTGTTTCATATTCGTGTTAGAGACATTTGGAAGCTAGCTCGACCTCCTAAATCATCGGCATATGAGGGAGATATCAAGAAATCTCTCTCATTGTCAGTTAGAAATACCAAATGAGACATCGAGATCTGCATCAAGGAGAAGCTTTGTATGAACGTGGATTGAACCCCGGAACCCGAAGTGTACGCACCGGGAGAGGTGGTTCAATATATCAACTGATAACATTGCAGTGCCTCTCACCAAGAAGTCCTAGGTTCGAGTCTCGATGATGACAGGATTTTCGATACTAGCTTGTCAACTAGGTTAAATTCAGTTACTGTCTCGATGAGAATTCTAGCGGTCGGCTGCTCTGAGCGGTAGTTTTCCGTGGTTTCTCCAATCAACACTAGGCGAATGCCTGAACAGTAGCCTAACAAACTGGCCACAGGCCGCGCGCGATCTTTCTTTTCTCTTCCTTGCCCTGCCTTCGCCCCTTGCTTACACACACACTAACATGCACTACACTACCACACCCATTAGAGCTTGTCCCGGCGGTGCCCCGCTGGTGGTAGAAACCTGGTTGAGGTAAACCCCACCAGCGGGCGGTAGGTCCACGGGGGAAGATCACCGTCAACTCTGGAGGAAAAAAACCTGCACTACTTACGGGACTAATGATCTTAGCTGTTCACGCGCCGGGAATCACTAACATTCAATCAATCAATCAACTGAATGCTGTCCTTGTTCCTACTGCCATTGGTCCTTAATTGTCGACAAAACAATTGATCAAGAAAGTGGAGTTGGAATATTGCCTCAATTGGACTAGATGACCCAGTCTACTCCATGTAAAAACAGTGCAGACCATTATGGATAAGGAGTGCTTCTAAGGAGTGCCGTCAGTTAAAAGGATCCCCAGAAAAATGAAAACATGGTAGCTTCTGTATATTTGACCAAGTAAATTGAAAGTGAAAGAATGCAGGTGAATTAGGAAGCTAAAAAGCAAGTGAAATTTAAGAATCAATTACGTACTAGAGTATTTCACATGGTACATTTTAGAGGATGTGAAGTAGAAGGAGAGAAGGAAAGTAAGGAGGGGAGAGGAAAAGACAGAGGAAAGGAAGTAAAATAATGAGAAGGAAAGAAGAAAAAGAAGGAAAAGAAGAAGAAGAAGGAAAAGAAGAGGAAGCAGAAGAAGAAGAAGCAAAAGAAGAAGAAGAAGCAAAAGAAGAAGAAGGAAAAGAAGAAGAAGGAGGAGGAGAAGGAAGACATTAAATTTTGTCATAAGTCTCTCCGAAACAGTATATTTGACAAGGCCGTTTACAGAAAAATACCCCTTTATATACTGGACACGTCAAAACTCATCGGGCAGGCCCATCCTCGCAAACGATTTCCTCCACCCGCCGCCGCCCCTGCAACCCGGAGCGCCACCACCGGCGCGGGCGACGCGCCCGGGGCGGCGGCGGCGGCTGCGACGCGCGCGGTGCTGCGAAGGCGGCGGGGGCGGCGCGGGCGACGCAGGCGCGCTGGCGGCCCGGCGGGCGACGGGCAGCGTCACGTTGGCAGGCCTGCGCGCGCGCGCTATAAAGGCGCGCGGGGCTGCCGGGGCGCGCCAGCAACGCGCCGCCCGTGCACGCGCTCGCATCCGAGACACGCCGTCGCCGCCGTCGCCGAGTGCGTTCGCGCCTGACCCCACGCGTCGCCCCCGCACGGAGCACGAGCTGACACGACGCGACGAGCCGGGCATGTGCCAGCTGCTGCCCCGCGCCGGCTGAGCGACCACCGGTGAGTAGCCCCCAACCGCCCAGGTCATGGTCGGGTTGCCATCGTGCGGGTCATGGTCGGTTGGCGCTTCGGAGTGTCGCAGAGGGACTTCATATTCGTCGTTTCCAAAGTAATATGCAAGTAATGTCGAAGACAAAATGTGTATAGTAGATCGCGGGGGTCCAATTCCTAAGTGTTACAAAAAGCAGTTATTATTTTAGCCTAAACTCTCAAAGTTCTTAATATTTTTATCGCTAGAAAAATGTTATTAGTAAATATTTTTCAGAACTTTTAATAGTATTGTTGATTACCTTTAACTGAATATTTATAATTTATTTATGCCATTGTACTTTGTAATACGAAGGTACAAATTTCCAAATAAGTATGTACTTGTTCTAAGCGAATGTCCATATTTTATTTACAAAAAACGAATCGTTCAGAATTTTTTTTCAGAAATTTTAATAGTATTGTTGATTACCTTTAACTGAATATTTATAATTTATTTACGCCATTGTACTTTGTAATATGAAGGTACAAATTTCCAAATAAGTATGTACTTGTTCTAATCGAATGTCCATATTTTATTGACAAAAAACGAACCGTTTTGAGACGTTCAAATCGCAATGGTGTCGGGAGCCCGGAAAGGAAAATGTCCAACGAACCGGGAGGAAAAACTAGAAAGGAAAGGCATTGCGGCGTGCTGCCCTTCTTTTTCCTTCTGGGCATGCAGGAGCTGCCCTCAGCGTGTCGCATCGTGTCGAGACCTGCTCGGGCCGAAGGAGGTCGCTCGCGTCCTCTTGCGGTCCGGTCGCCTGCAAGGCTCTTAGCGCACACGTGCGTCTTGTTAGCGCTGGCAACGGATTCCGTAAGCGCTCCCGATCTCCTTTCGGAGCGATTTTATGTTGCGTGCGACTTGGCTCGACGATTGTTTTATGCTCTACTCAGAGAGTGAAAAGAGTTCGTGGATATTATGCTAAATTCGTTTTCTTGGAGTGGATGTTCTTTCCACAACGCGAAATTGAAAAACAATTAGGTTTCTAGCACATTGTCGAAAATAATTATTACCTGCCACCGGGTTACACCCAATTGCAGTTTAAATAAATTTATCTATCTTTATCTAAGAGAATTCGCTCTGATGTAATAAAAATCTATATCAAATCTTAATATTTACTTTGATATGTTCAGAAAAATATCTGAATAAATAATTAATTGGTCGTCTGAGAAGAGAGAAATGTAGTTCATAAAAAGCAATTCCGAACTCTAACATCACCAAGAATAATTACCATAAATTAATCGTTATTACAGTTTTTATCAGAAAAGTTTCATTCGAAATGTAATAACATTAGAACCACATACGCCACATACATCCGTAAATAATTTTTGCTGGTTCATTTATGTAAGATGATTGTTTTTCTTTTTATATTAAACGACAATTTTCCATTCAGGAACTTGTACACAGGCACTTCGGGAAAGCAAATAACAACAACGCAGTTTACGACGTCATACGCAGTTTTTAACTGTTTTTTGACGTTAAATAAATAAATAAATAAATAAATAAATAAATAAATAAATAAATAAATAAATAAATTAGAGGGGTGATAACTCACTGCAACACACATAGGTACAGAACACAGGCACAGGTACAGTGCAGGTAATGCAGAACAATTTTCGCGAAGAGTTCTAGTGAGCCGTGTGCAAGGCACTAACAGGATCGTTGTTGATTCTTCCCGCGACAATGTTTTGGTTGTAGCGATCATGAACCTTGAAACATGGCTATTTGATAAACACCGCGAGCGATTCGCCAGTAGAAACATCACGCGTTTACAAACGAGTTCAAATATTTTGCTTCAGATCTCTAAATGTATTCTGAACTGTGGCAATGTATCTAACGTGAAGGGTAATTATATGTGGAACAGAAGAGTGTCTTTCTCGTGTATGGAAGGTCTACAAGAGATCTCATATTATCCGCGACAGGCATCGTTCCCACTTGCGATTATTAGAAGGTGCAGTTGGCTTGCATCTGATGCAACATCTTTCAAGCGCCTCGCGAGCCACCTTTCAACGGCTGCGGCCGCATGTCACAAGGGGTGAAACGGAATAAGGAACAGGAAGAAAAGATGTTTTTTGTGTAATACCTGTTAGGGAGGTAACGGCTGTTACGAAACAAATAATCCACTCTGCGTCGCATTTATGCGTATTTTGTAGGTTTGAAATGTCACCGTCAAACTTCAGAGTGACTCGCATGTCAACGGCTTTCAAACATCGTAGAACCATAGAGGAAGGAGAATATTCTTCCCTCAATCGTAGAGCAAAACGGATCGTTATGCAGACTTCGAAGTATTGGCTGGGTAACTCCGTAAGCGCCACAACTACGCACAAATGAAACTCATGGTTATGCAACATACAACAATAATGATCTCGGGTGTCATTTTCGATTTTGATTCTTTCGAGCGTAATTGGATGCCATTATATCAGAAAAAATGTGTCTGTCGTTAACATTGTGTAACATGAGATTTTTCTTAGAATTGATTTTCTTGGCAATAGTTGTACCCTGGAAAGACATCTGATATGCCAATTCATACATGAACCCATAGCTACGCAATGACGTTCTTCAAACATTTCAAAACAACTTTCGACTAATTAATGCGGTGGTAATCCTGAAGCAAACGCTACATTTGCTGTCAACCTGTGAACATTCTATGTGTGTCAGTATATGCGTGTGTGAATCTGTGTATCTATGTATCTGTGTATCTTGTCTGTGTGTCTGTGTATCTGTGTGTGTGTTTCAGTATATGTGTACCTGTGTGTGTGTGTGTGTGTGTGTGTGTGTGTGTGTGTGTGTGTGTGTGTGTGTGTGTGTGTGTGTGTGTGTGTGTTCTGGCGTTGCCGCCGTGTGGGACCCGGGTCGTTGGTACACCAACCCCGAACCGTGAGCGGGTTTCTCCGCGGCGGATGTCGCTTTGTCCAACGCAGTTGTCGCGTCGCGGCGTTTGCAATTGAGATGCACCCCGGCGCGCGGCCCCACACATGCGCCGGTCGTCGCGCCTCGCCCGCGGCCGCCGCCTCCGCCGCCGCCGCCGCTGCGGAACCTGTCCCAGGCACAGCCACCTGACACCGCACCGCGCCTGCCACTCCACTCCATTCCGCCCCACTCCCCGCCGACCACCCGGATGGGCGGTGGTTGCTCTCCAGATCCTCCTCTGCTCTAGTTTTCTCAAGCGCAGTCTCTATTCTAGCCGTCTGTACAATCCAGAGGATTCTCACCCTTCTAAAGAATGGGCCCTCAAATTTTGTCCTTGATTTCTTCCAAGTATTTTTATATAATAGTTTCGGTTAATGTTTAGACATATATGATAAAAATCCATTCTTTAATTAGTAACATTTTGTAAGCCTGGAATATTTAATTTCAAGGAAAGAGTATGCTAGGCGAACTCGTATTTAGAGGCAAGCAAACGTCTAGAATAAGAGTGAGATGATATGAAAAAAAACGATATTCCGAACTTCAATTTACTGACTGTTTTTTTACGAACTGTCTTCTACGATTGTAAAAGTTGAAAATAATGATTCTTAAAAATGTATTTGTGTTAGCCCACTAAAAATACAATAATATTAACTTTGATTTCTGTTTTCACTAATTAAAAATTATTCTAATGAACAATTGCATTTCATCACTTTTGCTTTTTTATCAGTTATCTCTGATATTTTTTCCATGAGGCTAATAACTAATTTGCGGTTTCATTTTGTTATCAAATACAAATCACATTGTTGTTTATTTCTCATGGTTTTGGTATATGGTGGTAAATATTTTAAGTTTTGATAACTTTATTTCTTCATCAGCTAATGTTGCTCTCACAAAACGTCTCCCTCCTTTTTACGGATAATGTTTGTGAGAAATATGTTAGGGAATAAATTTCCGGAAAATAAGGGGCAATGGCGATCGAACAGAGAATTTTTATTTCCAGAATTTGAATTGTTTATGTTGAACGTCTAACTCAGAACATTCCTTATTAAATCACGTTCAAAACGCAGGGAACGCTTACATTTCCGACAAGTGTCCTTCACACTGAAAAGTGCAAGTGCGTGTTTAGGAGTTTAGTGTCTCTGCGCCGAGGATCTACAATCTTGCACCAAAGATACGAACGAAAATAATGATGTCACTTCATTGACACTCCTTGAATGTAAATCCTTAGTCATCCATCTGATTTGCTTCACATGTTAGGTCAAACATATGATAACAGAATGACGCAAAATACGACGAGCAAATCAAAACATGTTGACTTCAGGACGATGAGGTGAACGTCCGAGAATTTTCTACTGCGCCATTTCACTGCGTATCATTGGTACCACAGGATCAGCCGATGAAGCAAATGTTTTCTTTCCTAAGCCATCTTCCTTCATTTTCATCTTCTCGACTTTATGGAGGCACCCAATGAGCTGAACGGATACGAAACACGTTATCGTGTCACTATTGACCGATTGGTTGATTACTTCGTGTTTTCGGGGGCATCAACCTACATTGTCATTCGTCTCCGAAGTGTAGTGCCTGTTTTAACAATGAGAGGTGGCGGTGATCTTCCCCCGCTGGATGGTGAGATACGGCGCCGACCTACACGTCTACTTGCGTGGTTTTACTCATCCAGGTATCTCCCATTAGCGGGGCACCACTCCAACCGGGACAAGCTCTAAGCCCGGTTGGTCTCCTGACGTGTGGGATAGTGTAGTGCATGTAAGTGTGTGTGTATGTAAAGGGTAAGGATAAGGCAAGGAAGAGGGAGGAAAGATCGCGCGCGGTTCATAGTCCGATTATAAGGATGCTCTTCCGGAATTCACCTGGTGTTGATCGGAGAAACCACAGAAAACTGCGAAAACCACCAATCAGAGCAGCTGGCCACTAGTATTCTCCTCCAAACAGCGCCTGAATTCGATCTAGCTGTGTTACTAGTATCGAAAATCCTGCCTTCAGACCCAACGACCTCTCGGAGGAGGTACTGCAGTGACATCAGTTGATGCCTTGAGTCACCTCAGCCGATCGTGCCACTGTTACTCCCAATATGAGCTCATTAGGAGCGTTTCGCTCAAGCCATTCGAGAAATTAACATGCATTTTGGTCGATATTAAGGCAGAGCAAAAATGGAAATGACAATTTAGAGCCAGTAGTAAATTGCTCCGTTTCCCGCGACGTAGAACTCGAGTGGAAAAATCTCCGACTTGTATAAAACAAGTACTTATGAACAATTTAAAAATAAAAATTTGAAGGACGAAACCTGAAGGAGTATTAAAAAACGCAATGCAAAATCGTATTCCTCTTCAGAAAAGTATAATTTTCTATACAGAGTTTATACTAACATGGGGATAAAACACGCATTACAATGACATAAGAGCATTTGATAAACCAATGAATGGAACTTATATCTGATCTTGAAGCCATTCCGCACCACCAATCTCGTGGCATGTGAATGCATTTCAAGACATAGAAAATTTACATATTTATATATTAGTACTATATAATTTATACCATAATATTTATATTTTTTTCTTTTAATATTTCTCGTGTGTGAACGCAGCTACACCGCCCTCATTTCACGATTCTCAACATGTAGCCAGTTGCATGTCGGAACTCGCGTCTCCAGGGCTGGCCTCGGCGCACCTACGGCCGGGGCGGGGCGGGGCGGGGTGGGCCTGGCCTGGGCGGCGCCTTCCGCCCCCATTGTTCCATTGTAGTACCTTCAACTCCCGCCTCAACCGGCTCTGGTTTCACCCTCGTGCGCGGCGAGCGTATTTTCGGAAACTGGGCCTCTCCGGGTCTCGAGAGGTGTTTCTTTTCACCTTCATTCTTATGTCAGTGGCGCCTTATTGTTCTGTCAAGGTAATGGATTCATTTGGGGCGTAAATGGGTGCTAACAGAGGGTGTTGTTTTTTATCGCTTGTATGTATTAGATATTCATTTGATCTGTCGAATTAATTTAAAATTTGTCCTGTTTGTCTCTAGGACGGTTTGCGGCAGGGGCGGCTTTGTATTCATTGCAATTTCAACGGGAAAGTATAGAGAATCCCGATTACTAAACGTTAGTTTCCAAAACACTGCAATAGCATCTATACGTCACACTAAATATAATTTGCAGTGCGGACGGAAATAGGTCATTTCCGTTTGCAGTAAAATGGCACAGTATATTTCCTGTTAATTGCAAGACAGGTGCTAGAACTAGAAATTTCTCTCTTGTGTGCCCTGGTTTATATGTATAATTCTCATGCGTTGCTGCAAACACAGAAACTCTTTTTGTTCTAACCCTGCCCGAGCTATATTACTGTATTTTGTAATTCTGGGTAGGTAACATTAAAGTCGACTCGATGAGCGCGTAACGGATATTACATGCCATGTTCTGTTCTCGGAATCGACAGTAATGCCAGACACTGAACTGAGGTACGTTCGCCTTATTTCCATGAAGAAATGGCTACCGCTACTTCATTCAATAGGCGTTACTGCGATTACTGTTAGAGTAACATTGCGCTCATGAGTTTGCTTCCATATCAGGGTGGAAGCGCAGTTTCTGTTTTAAAATCCTCCATTTACAAGTTGTTTCTACTATGGTTTGACATTCAATAAACTGCAGATATTCCATAAAATCAGTTACGATGAGATGAAATACAAAGCAAACACACACACAGAAACTAGTGGTGCATGAACACGAACTTTCTCGTATTATTTACAACATTTGCAATTTTAAATATTTCAGAGTACACCGAAAATGAGATCTCCGCCATCTTTAAGCGTCTTTTGCTTCATCCACGACAAAAATTTACTGAAAAATATATTGCCTTTTTTAAGGATTTTCAATGTGACAATGAATAAATGGAAAGGATGAGATGGAACAGAACAATGAACGAATCAATGATAGGGTAAACAAAAGAACTTTACAAAACGACCGGCCGTGAACCCGCTTTCTTCTCCAAAAAATTCGTGGAGTGGCTGGAATCTGAGTCCTGGTACCTGGAGATGGTAATTGGTCACCAGATCTCACCCCACCTTTGCAAACTTGTATTTCTTATAGTGATACGAGTGCCTAAACCTTATGGCCATTATTGTACTGGTTGAATAGGTTTTTATAAAGATATATTCTGATGGAGCGTCTGTAGAAAGAGAGGCAGGAGTAGCGGGAGCACCCGGAGAAAACCTGCCGCAAACCCGCATCGTCCACCTCAAATTCCAAATGCGTCGGTCGAGGTTTGCGCCTCTGTACCGAGAAATGGAAGGTGAGTGGTCCAACCACTACACCACGAGTCGCCCGCACACACAGATGAAGAACAAATTTCATAAAAAGTGAGTGGGGAGGACGACCATTTCCGTCCGTTCCCGCCCCCCCTCAGCCACCGCGTCCACGGAAACCGCTGCGTCGACCGCGCCTCCCGGGCGCCGCGCGGCATCGCTAACCGAATTTGCTAGGGGCTCCGCGCGGCTGCCCTCCAACCATACCATCACCATCCCCCCACCGCTCCCGTCTGCCCTAGCAGTCCACCCCGCCCCTGCTCTACCTCCGCCGCCTGTCCTTGCTGCCCGCAGCTATACCATCACAATCCCTACCTCACATCTCCCGCCTGCCATAGCAGTCCACAGCACGCCTCCGCCGCACACCTCCGCCGCCAGCCCCCTGCCTCCCTCAGCTGCCCGTCGCCCACTCTAGCCTCCGCCACCCGCTCCCACATCCGCTGCCCGCCACCGGCGCTCACCCCCGCCTCTCTCTGCCTCCCGCCCTCCCCGCCGCCGCCCACCCTCGACGTCATCGCCGACCGCCCCCGTTCCCACTGCCCGCCGCATTCTGCTCGCCTCCGATGCACCACCCCTCCTCCGCCGCCCGCCCCTGCCGCAGGGTTGTGGTGGTTCTTCGACGGCACCGCCCCGCCCTCTCTCCTCCCATTCCGCCACCCCCTGAGCGCGCTAATTTACGTCTCGGCGGTTGCGCCTCCGAGCCAGTCGCGCGCGCTGTCTCTGCGCTGCTCCGGGCTGCGAAGGATGAGGGAACGCGGGCGAACAGGAAATGACGCGGGAGTTGAAGTCGGGCTTCCACTCCGCGCTGGTGCCGATAAACTGAAGAAGATTCCGATGAACTGGGGATCGCCCACAGTTTGGAAACTACTTGAAAGTTCTGGATGTAATGTCAATGGGTATTGGTTAGTATTTCCATTAGTGTTAGAGCAAGATAAATCTTGCCTATTATCAACTGTTTTGTGTCGTGAAACAGAATTTGTTTGGAAAATGCCATTGCAAATTGATTTTTCTGTAACTCACTAAAATCTACTGTTGTTGAAGTTATCTCACATTTATACATGAATACCAGTGTCAGATGAAATCTTCGGGAATGGAATTCACGATACAACTGTTTAAGAGCAGCTAATAAAATCCTGTTAAACACAAGCGGTATCCAATAAACTTGTCTACATTCGCGACAAACGTAAGCAAATCTACATAATTGCAATGACATTTGAATTCACTCGTGAGGTAATATATATTGTGAAACCATAGCATTTTCGCATTCGTCATACACTGACCCTTTAGCAAGAACTCGCAAACTGCTTGATCAGCGAGATACTCGAGCGAAGTCAGTGATATTGTTTAAAGAGAGAGAGAGAAAGCACTTCGAAGTCGCTCACAATCCTCACGGTCTCCGCGCGCCTTGTCTACGTACTACCGCCTCCGTTGCCGCCACGTGCCTCTCGTACCGCCCCCGCGGCGCGCCCCCGTCGTTCACCGTCGCCGCCCGCCTCCGCGCCCCCCCCCCCGCGGCCCGCCGCTCGCCCCCGCCCCCGTGGCCCGCCACCATGGCCCGCCCCCGCCGCTCGCCCCTGCCCCCGTGGCCCGCCACCATGGCCCGCCCCCGCCGCTCGCCCCCGCCCCCGTGGCCCGCCACCATGGCCCGCCCCCGCCGCTCGCCCCTGCCCCCGTGGCCCGCTTCCATGGCCCGCCCCCGCCGCTCGCCACCGCCTTTACCCACCGTACTGTCCCTACCGCCGCCAACCCTCGTGGCTCGTCCCCGCAGACCACCCTGCAGTTCACCCCGCCGCCCGCCCTCGTGATCAGCCCCTGCCGCCCGTCCTCGACACTGTCACCCGCCTCCGCCACTCCCACCGTCCTCGTAGTCCACCCCTCGCAGTCCATCCCCGCCGTCCGCTCCCGATGTCCGCCCCCGCCGTCCGCCTCCTCCGCCCGCTACCGCCCCCACCTTTGTCGCCCGCCTCCGCCGCCTACCCCGGCCGCCCGCCTCCGCCGGAGGGTTGAGGAAGTTCTTTGACAGCACCGCCCCGCGCTATTTACCCCCTACGGAGCTTCGGAACTGCGCAAGAGAACCCCCATCGGCACAGCCACCTTTGAGACTCGGGCGGCCGCGAGGCGGTGCGGCGCCGCGGTCGCCAAAGACGATTAACAGAACCGCCAAGCGCAGCTGCCCGATTCCATTACACCGCAGCTTCCGTCTCCAGTCAATTTATTAACAAAATGCGCGCCAAATGCGGAGTTACAGTCATGTTTATGAATTGGGATTTGATGAGGACGCCGTAGACGCCGGCGGGTGCAGAGGCGCTGCTCAAAGTTCTTCTCGTTCGCTCTTCCTGCGGAAAAAGGAGAATCTCCGACGACGAGTGGTTGTGATTTGGGGCACCAACTGAAACAAACATTAAAGTTCGTTAGTTTTCAAATGTTATAATATTAAATCGAAAATGTTTGACGAATCATAGAAGTGAGCCATTTAACTCAAAATGTATTACAGAACTGTGTATTAAATCTAAATCAGTAAAATAAATCTTAAAATAACACAATAATAATAATAATAATAATAATAATAATAATATGTAGTGATAAATATATAATGCAATAATAATAAATGACTTCATAGAAATAGCGTCATTAAAATTGGTTTCTCTCCTTTGTACCTCAGATTTGGAACCATTTAAAACACTAAACTGTTCGATACCAATCAAATGCGAAGCAGATGCATTAAACTGCAAATTAGTCTTTTCCTGGGCTTGATAAGAGTATTTTAAACAAAATGAGATAAAATAGTGATTGAAACAGTTTCAAGAATTTCCTTTCCGGCTTATGCCAATGGTGTGGCCTTGCTGAGCTTTGGTGAGCTGCGCAGGTACCGTCTTCCTTTGGTATCAACATAACAAGTACCTTTTATTCACTACAAATTGTAGGTGTGTTGGTTTCATTGCAAGTGATGTAAGGTGAAACGAAGAATTACATTACAGACTGAAACAGCTATCATAAAATAAACTGACGTAAAAACAATGAAACCAATGTGTACGTACTTCACTGGGTTATTGCTGTGTATTAAAAAGTACAATGAATTTGTCATTTCGCCTACATCATTCTTTTTACTGAGGACAGTGTAAATTCATATTTTAACCAGTGCTGTAGGTCTGGGACACGAATTAAATAAACAATAAAAGTTCCTGGGAAACTGAGAAAGAACAGAATGAATTCTCGGGACTCTGGACTAAAATAACGTGTTTGCGCATGAATGTCTGGAAATACCTCCAGCAGTGTCTAGCAATAAACACAGAAAGACAGTCTAGACGGCGCCAGAAATCCGCAAATGTTTTCTCTAGAAACTGCGCTTGTCTGTAAGAACTGTTGAAGACACGTACGCGGTCTCTCGTTTCACAAAGTGGACAATTTTTGGATCTATACTCGAGAAATACGTACGAGAATCACCCAGAATATCTTATAATTCTTACGTTGTTCTGTTTTTATATCCGATCTCCACGATTTCTTTTGTTGTTCCTTCCCCTTTTCACACAACTAACTTTCTGTAGATGAGTAACACTTGGAATACTAAACTACCATGTCTAAGTGTGTATTTGAGATGAGTCATTCCAGAATGTTGGTCGGATTCTTTTGCCAGCAGCTCCAAAGGTGCCCGAAGGGTTTTCTTTGATAAAGTTCTGTAATTTGCCCGTCTATAAAGAAGAATGCTAGCAACCAACTAAGCGTGTTATTCCTTGGAGTATTGTTTGTTTCTTGATACAGATTCATGCACGCATCTTGCTTGTTACAAATGTGACCCATGATGAAGAAGAATGTGAAACCAGTGGCGTCGCCAAAGGAAATTCCTGGGAGTTTAGAATTCTCCCATTGAGATTTGCCTCTCAAAATTGTTAAACTGTAAGAAATATCGATTCAGTTAACACTGATAATGGCATACATTCACGAATCATTTTTCACACCAAGATTGATAGTGTACGCATTATTGCATTTAGTGTCTACATCACAAGTGCTAATCAGAATACTGTAATGAATTATTAAAAGTCCGGAGCGGATGTAATGCCGGCTGTCCACGTCGTAGATTTTGTGCATGTAAAAGATCCTCAAATCTTAAAAACAAGCCTCTATTCAAAATCGTCTGTTCGTCACTCGAGTGAGATCTTCATTCTCCACTAGTTGCTGGAAGGAGCGCAACGAACTTTGCTTGGTCAGAGGAAAGAGCGCCTGATAGCTTGAGTCTCACCACGAAAAATAAGGCATCATTGATTGATTGAAAGAAAGAAATAACGTTTACAACCCATTCCACTGCGCGATGCCACTGTGCGACCCCCGTGGCCAGCGTGTGTGTGTGTGTGTGTGTGTGTGTGAGAGAGAGAGAGAGAGAGAGAGAGAGAGAGAGGGGGGGGGCGTACCGCAGCGGCGGTGGTGGGCGGCGCGAACCGCCAGAAGAGGCCGCTGCCGCGGGCCAGTTGGCTCGAGGACCACAGGTCCTGCCAGCAGCTCCACCAGTAGCTGTACTCGGGCATGTTGGGCGGCGTGGCGGCCACCAGCCCCGAGCCGGACACCGCCATGCACGTGTACACCACTTGGAACGGGTAGGTGATGGCGGACGCTACGTACGACAGCGCCGCGGCCAGGTAGAAGCGCACGTCGCGGTCGTCCACCACGTAGTAGTTGACGGCGAACGTCAGCAACGTGGAGATGCTCAGCGTCAGCATCTCGCCCATCACCCGCGGCACCAGACCCTGCGCACGGCGACGCTAAGCGTTAGACACCGAAAGCAACTCCTTCACTTCGCGGAATCGTAAAGAAACGCTGATTGGCGAAAAGATTTTCGTTTCAAGACAGCAAGAAGCTTATTGCTTAAGAAATATTTTAGGAGCGGAAGAAAAGGTCAGCCACTCGTGGCGTGAGTGAAACGTCGATCAATCTTCCGGAAAAGCCACATTAACATTAGTAAACCTTATTCATTGTAGCTGTGACACGAAGAAAAGCTCAGGCAGGCGGAGTTTGCTAGTTACGGTGAAGTGATTACGTCATGTTCGCGACATGTCTCTCTCTTACCCTCAAGTGCGGGAATTAAGCTAGACCAAGGCCTCAGGTTAGCTAGATGGCAAAATCCGTTAGCTAGATGACAAAATCGGACAGTCGACCCAAAATGCCAAAATCATATAAAGATACGTGCGAACCGTACAGACTTTTCTTCGATAACTTTTGCTTCGAAGACGTCACCTGCCTAGGGAGCAATTTTTTTATTCTCACTTCGAGGAGGAAAATGTCATCGGCTGGATAAAGACTATGGACTATGCCGGAGACGTTTACGCTTCAAATCTTCCTTCCAGTTCCGTTTGAGAAGTGTTTTCCGATAATGAGGCATCTGTAATAAAAATTCCGCTCACTAGGGATGAGACTGCTCTGGAAAGAATTATATAGAATCCGTCAGTCGATTTTTCTGTCGTTGTCAATTCTAGGCGCAAGTTTCTCTTTTTATGTCATCTCTTTTCTCATTACTTGCCTCATCTCCGCTTCATCTTTCACCTTTCTTTGCCCAGGACTTTCAGGAGGAGTACGTGCCGAACTGTGCAGATATGTACGTCACGTGTGGCCTCTCACTATTTTTACAACACTCATTTGCCAAACACTGCCTCATGTCCTCGTCTTTATCGATTTTCTATCAAATAAACGTGTTTCCAAGAAGGCATCATTCGTCGGTTTACGGGTCCATAAAAACTGACGATAGAAGTTGGAGTTTACTCGTGGATTGTTGCCGGTAGCGTACAACGGCACATGTGGTTATATGGATCTTTAACTCTAGTGTGCAGACACCAATCCGCTTCAGAACGTAGTGATACCACTCTTGGTTGATATGATGTACGTGTTGTACTAAATGTCACGGAATGAACATACAATTACTGAGTTTTTAATTTTTATACAGAAAAAATACCAATTTATTCCGTTTAAATGAACAATGCATGTTTCAAACATTCGTCGACATGTTTTCACAAACTTTTGTTATTTGCTTCCACTGTCTAAGTTCTAGTCCATCTCACTCAATCACCGTGTCTGACTTGTGTTTAGTGTCTGCATTTCGTCTAAGGAGGTCTTATTTTCCCTTCACCCATTAGCTTGTTTTCGCTCAGTCCCTGACTGCTCTCTAATCTTGCTAATCGGTAGATCGTTCGCTGTCAAACGATCACTCTCTTTCATATCGAGTCATATTTCAACTAATGAAATAGCAAACATTGGAAACCAGTCAAGCCTTCTCCGGTATATAGCATATTCTTTTTTAATTTACGGCGCTTTCCCAGACGTCTACTTGACTACAAATGCTAGAACGATGAATTTCGTTTCGATTATTTGTCTGGTTCACAACGCGGGCATCTCCCCGAAACTGACAGTTCATATTTGGATTCCCTGAAAAATTGATTCGATTTTCGATGCCATCGATTTTTCGATGGCATACTGACACACATTCTCACGGATTAAATGACGTTTCAACGGTGTGAATTGTCACTAATATTCTGCCGCGACATTTGCTGTACGCCTAAACGAGATCGATCTTTAGCCCCCATTTCAAAAAAGGAATCCATAGCATGATGATGAAGAGAGAATATTTTTTTCGGATTTGAATGTGCTCCAGGGATGGCAATTCACTTCATCTGAAGATAACTATTTTTTCCATGTTTGAATTGGTAGAATTGTAGTATATAACACAGACTTCGTTGATTCAATAATCTTGAAAACTGCCCCATATTCTCGTTTAGACAGTCGTTAACGCGCATTTAATTCAAATTCGCGTGGCCATCGCGAGCAACCGCAAACCCCTCCGTCGCGGCCCTGGTGTGACGAATTCCAGTGCAACGCCCTTTGCCCTTCTGGTTGGCGTCCCGGGCTTCTCCCGGGGACCGACAGCTCATGCGAGGCGCGGCGCGGCCCTCTCCGTCGCACGTTGAGCTGCATCGCCGCCCACGCGTCCGCGGCCCGCGGCGGCAGCGCCCACGCGGCCGTCGCGCCGCCCGTGTCTTAATCAGCCCGTCTTCGCACTCGACCGCTCCCGCCACGCTCGCTCCTCTCCTGTCCCTCGCGCAATATTTTTAATATACCAGCAATATACTCGGCATTACCCGGGCTTTCTTCGTATCCAGTCTTTGTGAAAGAAGAAAAAGATCAATTTTACATAAACAACAGTGTAAAAGATTATCGTTTTTAATGCAATTGTTTCAAATTTTAATAAAGCTTTTTCTTTCTTTCTTTTACAGTTCATTGATATTAGATTAGAAATTTTATCTTAGCCACTGCTACTGGTTTCTAACGAATCTGTTTGGTACCAGTTCTGCTGCACCGCTACTGGGCCCTGGAAGAATGTATATTTATTAGAAACCAACTATTGAGTACTACTTTTGCCGCACCCCTGCTGACCTCTGGCAGAATATATTAGAAACCAATCGGCTCTTAGCGCCAGGTGAAAAATAATGATCGTGGAGCATCTACCAACATAGTATTTAAATTTTTCCCGCATTTGTGTTGCATTAATATTTACCAAACTTTGCAAGAGCACCGCGACAATTTTGAAGAAGAGTTTGTAAAAATTTCATATTCACTAGTTTTGTAGTATCGATGTCGGTTATTTGTCTAAATTAATTTTTATAATATAGATTATTTTCATTTTACAAACTGCGTGTAGATAAACTAGCTGGAGCTTTGCGAATTTTCTCCTGTGTACAATGGACCCATGCGAACTTTCTACACTTTCTAAATTGTTGTTTTAAAAAGTGAAGGTAGTTCCGGACTGGAACCCAACTTTGAACGGCCAACTCCTCAACTGTTACGTCATTATAATTCCAGAACTGCACATGCATAAAAAAATTAATGCAGGCGTTGCAATTAAATTGCACAACAAATAACATCGTCATCGTAATTTTAACATGTATATTATTACATTTAATTTTGCTCAAACTTGGAGTTTATTCTCGTCTTTGACCACCTTTACCACGGAGTGGATGTCCTCAGGAGAGTTAAATATTCAAAATAGTAATAGATGATCCACAAATATTTAATTTTATAGAATATGGCATAATAAACTTGTGTTATTTTTTTATTAGAGAAAAAACTATATTCCTACTAAAGAACTCGTTTGTAATTGAACGTAGTTTTTGTGAATTCAATAAACATTAGCTTTATTATAATAAGTAATTTCTTAAAAGCATAATAATAAATCAAAAATAAAATGAAATAAAAAGGCATTAATTTAAGAATACTCCCCAAACGGGGGAATTAAACTAGGCCCAGGCATGGTGGGTACCGCTAGCTGGCCGGAAAAGCCGGACAATCGACCCAAAATACCAAAAACATTAAGACTAAAGAAAAGAATGATTATCGCCATACATATGATGAAGTGAATTTTTAAAAGCGTTATTGATCAGAGATTCGTGAACTCCAGTCTTCGTGACCGTGGTCCCAGACCAATTTCGCGTGCTCTAGACCTTGGGTGTGAGCCGTCCCTTGGGCGCTTCGACCGCCGCTGCTCGATATGCAGCCCGCCGCGCCGCGCCGTCCGCGTTTCTCTGCCAAACTCATTTACGGCGCCTGCCAAACGCACGCTCCCGGCTCCCTCGCTTCAGAGGGGCCGTCAGACGCGCGCCGATGTTTGACGTGACTGCTGGGCGGGGTCGCGTGTGTGATATATGAAATACACGCTAGCCACAGACACGTTGGGAGCTAATCGAGAGAAGAGTCCGCATTGATTTCTTTCCAACGTTTCTTTAACACATGCTTGCAGATCGGTTCAAATCGAATGGTACTAGTCGTTTCAAGTCGAATAGTACTAATTCAGTAGTATTGATCTTTCCGAAATAAAACTATTTAAGATCATTCATGGCTAGGAAGACACTCCTATCATTCGTGGACAGGTAGCTAAGAGCAAAACACATCTACGATGAATGACATCAAATATAATCATTCACATCGGCATCAAATTGCTTAGTAGTGTAATACAAGTCAGCATATATCTGAAGACTATGTTGAATGTGAAGAATGCATGCAGTGAAATGAACGAAGTACTCAATATATTTTTCATGTATACGCATGGAAAGCACTTTCTTCGCCACTCAGACAGGCTTCAACATCGTGTAATGTGCCTCCAAAACCTAGGTCAGGGCTGCTCAAGTGGGCGGCCCTCTTGGCGTGCCCTGGCTCAGCACTTATCTCCAGACCACCGATGTAGCCCGTTGGGAAGGGGGAGGGGAGGCGATCGGCTCTAGTCTGGTGAAAGGCGACTCGCACGTGGGCAACTGCAGTGGTCCGCGGCATTCCACCTGGCCCGAATCCTTGCATTTGTGCAACTCTGATCTAAAGAACTCGGCGTTGTATTTTTCAGTCCTGCGAGTAAAGCAACTTCATCCTATTTCGTCTCCCAGACCGACTTAAAGATGGTGCAGTGCCTCCGACGCCTAGGTCATGTAATCAGGCGTTGTAACAGGTCAAGCCGAGGCGCGCGTCAAGCCTCACAAGCGCAGAGCCGCCAAGGTCTCGCCAGCAGACGCTGAGCCGCTGAGCCAGCAGGTTTATCCCGCCTCTCCGGTGGCCTTCTCCCGGCGGGGCGTCGTTGCCGCGGACTCTCCAAGCACGCGCTACCCTTCACCCCAACCCCCACCGTCGCCCCGAGAGCAGCCCATCATCCCCTCCCTGCTTTCCGCCGGAGGTGCCTCACGTAATTTTTCGTCCACCCTCCAACTCTTCTCTTTCCGCTGTTGGCGTTTCTACCTCCGACTTGCTGACTTTGCGTACTGTCTGTGCCTTCTGCACAGTTGTGGTAGCTTATATGTCGCACATGTCGGGGAATAATTTTGCAGGTATTCTTGCGTGTCGCCTAATCAGGCGATATTTTTGTAATTTTTTTTGTAGTTAATACGTGATGTCAAAATCTTGTGACATTCTTGCATAGACGGGAGCGGTCTATGGAATGACGAATTACTCGGATCGAAAATAGTTTAATTCTTGTGTTATTCGCCCGTTGGCATTTCTTAAATTAACCAATCTGGTTAACTGCAGTATCTACTCCTGTCAATCTTCCAAGCAATATTTTATCGTTGTATCTCCTTTCCTCCGAACTCTCCTGCTTCCTCTGCATTTGTCCTTTACTCCCTCCTTCGGGCCTCCACACCTACGCTCTTACTTCTTTCTCAAACCACTCTGTTAACTCCTCCGCTCTCAACAGTAAAACTGCACGGTGTGAGAATCTTAAGATGTTTTGTCAGCTAAACATAGCCTCAGTCCCTGGGGCGGCCCAGGATTGTGTGTGTTTCATTAAAGTGTTTCTCTTTTTCGCTTTCATGGCGTGCTCCGAGAGTATTTCGAGGAGTATTTTTGGGTACATCACGGAAAGATATTGTTGGCGAAAATGTCACGACACTGAAGGTCATTACACTTGACATCAGCAGTTATATTTACATGGGGATGAATATTTAAATACAATAAACTTATACGACGTATTCGTGACTGGAACATTAGGTTTAATTCTATGAACGTCTAAAAATATTCATTTATATATTCAAATAAGTGAAATATATTTTCTCACGTGTCGGAGCACTTTTGATCATTCTTTCATAGCTATGTACAAGTATACACTCCGTCTTACATGTGCCACTTGCATTACATACTTAAACGTTTTCCAGAAATTTTGTTATTTTTTGGTGGGATTGCTAACTCTCTCTTTTCTTCATGGGGTATGCTATTGATTAATTTTTTTACTTACTGATATTACTATTTATGTTTTACTTAATGATACACTTTCTGTTTCTTCATAAAAATTCTTTTTAGTTTGTTGGTGTGTTTTCTGTCACTATTACACACCACCTTTTTCCTTCGAAAGCTTCTTTTCCCTTTCTTTCAACACGTTCATGTTTAACCAAGTTCTATCCCCTCACCCTTTTTATGTCGAATAGATCAGCGTAGTTTCGAACGGAGGGAACATTTTAACGGTGGACTTGGCTTTATTTGTTTGTCCACTCTGGCGGGCGCGCACCTGGAAGTAGCCCATGACGCCGCTGTCGTGGTACACGGCGAGGGCGCCCGAGCAGCCCGAGTAGCGCGTCTCGCCGCCCACCGTCTGCGCCATGGAGCGGATGGCGATCACGTGGAACGGGTGGCTCACCACCACCGCCGCCACCCGCGCCGCCGCGTCGCGCGCCAGCCGCCGGGCGAACACGCTCTGCCGCCGCTCCTGCGCGTCCACACGTTTTCGCCCTTATTACCCCTAGCAATGCCAAGACATGAGTGATGGCATGCGTGACAAACATTTTTTAATTAAAAAATTAATTAAAGATTTTATTGAAGTTTTTTATCGATATTTCGTAAATTAAAACATTTATTTAAAGATAAAATAGTATTAATTTAATTGTGTTCATTACGAGTATTTATTTAAACGCAAATGTTATTCAATTTCATACTGAAAATCATTGACATTTGACATCAATGCTTTTATTTAATGACAAAACCTATTACATTTTTTATGTCGAGTAAAGAATGGCGTTTCTTCATAACGAAGTACTATATTAAAATACATTATGTCAAGTCTTAAAATACTACAAATAATACCAGAATTTATTATAAAATTTAGTTTTTTCGGGTGAATGGTTTCGACTTCAATTCGTATACAAAAGCGCTATGATAATTCTAATTCTAACAAACACTTGTGATAAATAGCATCATATTTTGAACAAAAATATCACAAACTATCAATGTTTTTTTTCAGCTTCCTATAAAATGAAACCTATTAAAACAATCTTCCGGGTACTTCTGACATCCCCTTCCCTCTGATATTGTTGGCTTACAGCTGGGCGTGAATCGAATGCAAACGTCTAATAATTTGGTGAAAATGCCAATTGTATTGTTAGCATTGTTTCTGAAAAATGTACTTTATTTCTACAGACATTTCTACAGATAGGGGAGTGCAAAATTACTCATTGGCTATTTTTGACTCAACATTTTGTTCCTTCTTCAAAAAGTTACAAACGAACTTCTCTTAGTTGATGCAGAACCAGAAGTAGAGACGGAATTTTGCGTTGTTTGGATCGAAAATAAACCGAACGAAATTATTTTGGTTGAACGACCCTTCTCGCGCGACTCGGAAGCTTGTTCCATCTTCCTCATTCGCTTGACACATCACGGCCATCTTAAAACAATGTTTAATAGTACCAGAAGCATTTAAATAGACCCATATAATATGATGAAAGGGACAAATACTTTATTCTGAAGACATCTGTACCCTATCTGAAAGAATCGGTACCAAATTTACCTGCGTGGTATCGCCATTTTTCACATCGTCATTTTCGTTGAGTTTTCTTGATATCTGGGTGAAGACAACGGCACTGATGACGTTGCTGGTCAACTTGGGTACGACTCCGCGGTAGCATTCGGAGATGCCGTGCTCGCGCCGCATGTGGTCCACGTACTGGAAGACGTTGGGCAGCGCGCGGGCGGGCGCGCCCAGCAGCGTGTAGGACTCGTAGGACGCCAGAGGTTCGTGGCCCAGTTGGATGAGCACCTGTTTGCAAAGAGTTACGTTCAACATTATTATAACACTTATTTAAATTAACTATTTATTTGTTAATTAAAAAGCTATTACTTAGTTTAATTAACTATATTTGAATGCTTAGTTAATTGTAATCATTTATTTATCTCATTTTGACTGTATTCAGTAACTTGTGAAGTAAGAAAATCATTAACAATTGATCACTGTACAAATAGCACTCAAATCTTTATGCAGATTTATAAAAACTGTGATGCATATAATATTTTTTCGAAATACATTGAAATATCTGAAGCAGAGTCGTATTATTTGTTGGTAAATATTTTTTATTGATTTACTATCTTTTCCGAAATGATATTTTCGAATTCTTCGTCTATGTGTCACTTTTCAAAAATTAGTATTCAATAAAATGTTTTTCGTTTATTCAAATTTTAAATTTTTTGCTATATAGATGTTTGCTTCATTATATTAATAATTTATTTGTTTGCTATATATTAATAATTTATTTAATTAACTCTAAAGATGCTGATCGAAAAACTTTTTTTATTTCATGACTGATAATAAACCTTCAAATATTTAAATCAAAAAGGTAATGTAATATATTACAAAAAGTCTTGACCAGTGGCTTAATGACCTTGGCGTGCTCGATGGGGTGGGAGATGCCGTTGAGCAGGAGTCGCAGGGCGAAGCGAGTCCACTCGGGGGGCACCCAGCCCTCGACGGGCTGCCCCGGGCGGGCCGTCACCGCCGCCATGGGGCGAGTCGCTGGCTGCCTGCTAGCGCGCTGTGACGGGGCGGCCCGCGGCTGGGGTCGGGGGCGGGGCGCGCGGGGGGCGGGCCAAGAGCGGCGCGGCGCAGGCGGAGGCGGAGCCGGAGGTGGAGGCGAGTCGGCGCATAGTCGCGCAGCACCGTTGCCTTGCGACCGACACCCGCTTGTCGTCGTGGCACTTTGTTGACGCGGTCGTCAGGTTGACGTGTCCCTTGGAGACCGTGCTATCTTCGGGCAGGCGGGAAATTGACGTTGTGGGCGATCCGGAGTTGAATTTTCGCTGCCATTCACTGGTCCTTTTACGATAGGTTTCGCCCTCGGGCAAGGAAGAATAAAGAACCATAACCGGGCAGACTGGAAAAGGGGAAGCTCAATTTGGAAGCCAGCAATGTGTGATAGGATTTTGGAACACCCCCTGAAAAATGAGATATTCACAAACGTATTATGTTTGTTAACCAATCACCGAGTAAAATTATGTTGTCTTCTTAGAAAAGTTTACTTTTTATTTTCGCCGCTGGAAAATTATCTTGGATATCCTCTTCATGGCACAATCGTAAAAACTAATAATAGACGCTTCAATAATATTAGTAAAATATTCGATGAATTGAATTTTCCCTTAGAAACATTATCGCAAAACATGAATTTTTACTTCCGTTAGGCTACAGTGTAGTCTCCACCTGACACATTTCCTTTGACATATGTAAACCATGCGGGCAGTGTTGAAAATATCTTGTTTGGAAACGTGTCTTCACATCATTGTTATCACGTCGTTCAAAGTCTGCGAGATGTCTGCTAAATTTGATTTCTTCATGACCTCCTTAAGAAGAGTAAACAAAGAAAGTGCGGGAACGTAACAAGATCGTTCGAAGTGCGTGGGTGATATGAAGCAGTTACTCCACACTCAGAACTGTGAGTTTCCGTCGGTATGGTGCAAAACTCTACGAATCTTTGACGTCGTTTTTCGAACAATTATCACTAACTTCATTAAAAATGTCACAAGTGTTTTGGTTTTCCCGGTAACACCTTCGAGCGATAGCAAACTCTATTTTTGAATGTATCTTGTAATGAAATTGCAGTAAATTTGTTGATTCAACTTGGAAGCTTGTTTAAGTGAGGCGATATTTACATAGATATGCGGAACACGTTCTCACATCGACTTCCGGTAACGTTTGCTGGCACAGGCGTTTCGCACGTGACGAAATAATCTGTGAAGTCAAGCACTAGGCGAACTCACGTGCGTCAGACGTTCGCTAACCATGTACCCTGTTACACATGATTCGCATGTTGCGACGTTCGGCGCCTATTAACGCCTATCCGCACGCCTTCCCGTCCAGTTCCTGCTTGCAGCAGTGCCTGCTACTTCGAGACAGGCTACAATCCGGTGCGCAGACCAGCTAGCATATATATTGCGCGTTCTCAGAACCTTTCAATGCTTTCCTCTTCCTCTGCCTCTCGCCGCGATATATGGCTCGGACTGCAATCTTCAACTGTCAGTTCGGCGAAGACGAAATTAGTTACCCTTTTTACTTCTTGAAACTACTCCTGGTATGTTTATATTGATTTTTCTGGTTATTTCTTGTCACGTGACTGAATTCCCTCTTTCGTAATAACCAGGGCTCGAATTCTGATGACCTTCAAAAATCTTTAAAAATTACCAAATTTTAAAAAAATACTCCAAAATTTGTTTTAAAATGTTTACTTATTCAATGAATTTTACAATTTTAAATAAAATTTATTTTTACCAAATTATATTTAATATAGACTTTATTTTAGGAGGAAATGTAATCCTCAGCTCCGATCTTCCAACTGTCAGTTTTCAAATACCGAGGAAGTTACCGAAGATCCGTATAATTTTGAGAATTCGAAAAACAGAGTCCATTGCAATAGTGGATTTCGTAACGAAGTGATGATACTATAAAAACTTTGTTTCGGTTTGTCATTCTAAATTTATGAAGCATTCACTAACAAAAAAACACGAAAAGGAAACAAAATGCATAAAAATCTCAAAAAGTCGCAAAGGTCCAAAAACTGGCATAAAAATTGAAAAGGGCAAAAAAATGACCCAATAACCGTACATATCTATCCCCTATATGTCGTGATAAACACTGATTTACATCTTAGCTGCTTCTAGAATGCACCAATGAAAAGATGATACGTCATCAAAATCCGAGCTCTGGTAATAACTGAATGAGTCGTGTAGCCGTTGTGTTTTGTTTCGATGCACTCGGAGCGGTGTTCCTGGTCACGTTTGTTAACGTGCGTCACAGTGAACTTTCTAGGGTCTGTTGTGTGGGAACGAAGAGGTAGTAGCGGTCGCGAGATACGAGGGACAACCCGCTTGCGATAAACTCAAAAAGCCTTCTGGACGATATGGGCGCCAGCTTTTAAGAGGCTTACAGGAACAAACTGAACAAAAGCGTGACGGCGAGTGCTATTAGGTTTTCATTTTAACAACTTAATATATTCTTGACTTTCTTAAAATATTTTTTCGTATCGGAAACATTTTCTTAAACTATACTATCCAATCAACAGATTATGACAAATTTTAATTTAATGAGGAAACTATGCTAAAAAAGTGAATATAACTATTCTGACAAGTTGCTGATTATGGATCTAATGAAAATGTCATGCCACTTGAATCAGTATAATTGCTTTATTTGAATTTCTTAAATTCAATAAAATAAAATATGGACGTGACTATGTACACTCAAATCGTGTTCAACTTTTAAAACATCCTGAATGAGTAAACTACTGAAATTAATTCAAAGATAAAATATAGAAAAAATATATCGTAAATTTAGCTATACAATTATTATTTTCAGAAGATAATATAAATATCCTGAACAATAAATATGTCATAGTTGCAGAAGAAAAAAAAACATTTTCAGATATGAAAATTAAAAAAAGATGTGTAGGAATAATATTTAATTAGAAAATTAAATCACATTCAATATGTCTAGAAAACAGTCCTCCTGAACCGTGGTGAAAATTGTAGATTCTCCTCTGATGATTTAATTTCTTGTAAACCATCTCCCATACATACTCTCTGCTAATCCATTAACTTTCTACACACGTCTCTTTGAGAAATACTTCCTGTATATTATATACGCAGCGTTCGATCCTGTTGACAGTTTCCAATGATCGAAAATTGTACAATATAATTACAAGAAGTATTACTGAAAAGTGGAGAAAGTACTAGGGTTAAAGTCACATAACAATAATGACAAGAAGATTAATTGAGACAACAAGAAAACAACATCTGCAATTGACATTTCTAACCAATTTCAGTTAAATGCGATATTATCCATGATGTGAAATCTTTTGAAGTAAAACGGTAGATAAGCATAACACTGAAAAGGACCTTCTATTTACTATTACATAATTTCCAGCATCAATGGACACTTTCTTCTCGTTGACTTAGATTCATTCATTTATTTATTTGTTATCCAGCACTTCAAATTAATTTGTATTCTGCAATAAAAACACAAATAAAATTTTTTTAAAATTATGCTCTCAGTTCATATTATGTGTGCTGGATTTTATTTGCAGTCGCATGGACACTTTCGCAATTTCGTACGAGATGTTGCTTTTTCCCCTTTCCGGTCCGTAGCTCGTGCCATCCGTCCCAACGTTTTCCTCCAATATGGATTCAATCATTTATCTCCTTTTTTGCTCCTAGCAGCCAAAATTCAATCATTTTTCACAAAAAATTAAAAACTGGAATCACTTAAAGAAATTCTGCTTCAGCTACTTTCATATATGCTACAAATATTCGTCAGTCTCTTGGCCCACGCAATTGTGTACCTATGAGACGTGGGACTTCATTGCTGCGAGCCCACTTTCTGGTTTCCACCCCCTCGATCGTGCTATCCTTCCCCCAAAACTTTATTTTTCGCTAATTTGGATTCGATACTTTTCTTTCTCTTTGGTTCTCAGCCTATACAATTAATTCGGTTTCTGCAAATAAATAAATAAATAAATAAAAGTAAAAAAGATTAAAATATAAAATGATTAAAATAGTAAAAAATATTGAAATAATAAAAAATATTAAAATAATGAAAATATTAAAATAAGAAAATATTAAAATAATAAAAAAATTAAAATAATAAAAAAATGAAAATAATATAAAATATAAAAACCGGAATACTCTAAAACTGACTCAGCTACTTTCATATATTTGATAAATATTGGCCACTGTCTTTTGTTCTCGCACGTATGCAGTTGTTATTCGTACGTGCGAGGCGGGGTCGGGGCTTCTTTGCTGCGTGCCCCCTTCCGGATCCGGCCCCCGCCCCCTCGCCCGCGTCTTCCGCCGCGCGGCAGCTGGCAGCTCCCTGCGCGCGGCGCCTCCGCCAGCTGCGCCCCTCACCAATAAATTTGGAAAATCGCTTCTGGGTACTGCGTAAATGTGTGACCTATAAATCGTCGCTTTTCAAACGCAGCCTTGCCACTCGTATATAATGGTCTGCCCTGCAACCACGACCGCTGTAATTTCCAGAGTTAGTTGAAGATCAAAAGGCAGTGCCAAATAGTACGTTCATGCGAAATCAGTTGTGACGTTAGCGCCTTTACGGTGCACGGGTTACACATGCTGTGACGACATCATTTATGCATGTTATTTGTTTTTCCGACTGTATTTTTATGCATAATCTCATGATATATCATTGTATGGTAGCTGAATGGACAAAAATGATTCAAAACTATAAAATATTGTAAATTATGTTTTACAAAGAATACCTGTTCGTTCCACTAGGAATAATTCTAATTATTATTTCAGAACAGAATAATTGAAAATAAATTTTGTATCATTTTACCGATTTCCAACCTCCAAAATGCTGGTTTGGAATCATGGTAATTTCATAAAGCAATTTTGATTGCAGCGAAAGTACAATTTCCATGTGTATAATACTTCACGTTAAATGCTGCTTCATGCGATACCGTTTCCATTATGAAAATGTGCGGGCTTTGTGCTTATGCATCTCATTTAAATACCAAAAGCACATTCAAGTGCTCCCGCGCGAATAAGGGTAAACTAACGCGAGGGAGCGCTCACGCATACTCGCACACGCATACACTCGCGTGCACACAATTCCAACTCGCATAAAGACTACCAAGTGTGGTTTACCGGGAGAATAGGATCTTCTTTGGATTATAGCTTAAAAATACCGACAACTAGTGGTGCTAAAACAGCAATTTTTTTCTCGCCTGTATTTTCACGCAAAAGTATGCGAAAAGTACTCAAATTTTCGAAAAATTGTACATGACCTTATTTTAAAATCTATATTGAAGGAACAGATTTCATTAATGTAAAAGCCTCTATCTTTAATATTTTAATTCTAGGAAGTCTTCGAAAAAATGTTGAGCTTTTGCAATTTTCGAGAAATTAGTGTTTTAAACTAACTTGAGACCTGCATCATTCTCTTGAATGTCCGTCACATAGAGTCCTTTCTTCCGACCCTTTTTTTAAATTTTAAAAGTGTGGCAGGGGTTCGTGCAAAGTTCCTCCCAAAATTAAAATATCGGTTTCAAATTGCAGGGGCCGCGACTTTGGTCAGATCGATTGCAGAATATCAATTTTGGAGAAAATCGGCTGAACAGTTTAGCTGCTAGCGTTGTTCAAGACGGACAGACAAACGGACCGACAGACGGACTGACAGACGGACCGACAGACGGACAGACGCTTTGCCGTCATCGATTTTTCGGTATCAAGAACCCACCGAAACATGGACTCTGGCTACATCACGTGGTAGAGGATTTTTTTCTAAATTTAGAAACCGGAGTTACCCACTTTTTCGTTGCCAGGGCCCTGTAATAAACGTTTTTCTGCCCAAAATTCGCCGCTTTTTCGCGCAGCATACATAAATTTCTCTCTGTTCCGTAGCGAGAAAGTTAAAAAAAATTTCTACCAAAATTTTACAAAAATACTTATTAATTTGTTTAGACTCGATTATGATGCCCCGAATGAATCTAATGCACTATCGCGAAAGGTAGAGACTGTGGATTGTGAGAGCACCATAGCATCAACGAGCCAAATTCCCCCCCATTGGTCGATTCTAGGCTTCTACCGTCGCCGGGAGGGAGTGGGAAGAAGAGAGTAGTCGCTGGGGCTGCGTTGTTGGGAAGCCTGCTTTTGCGTGGGGCGCCCGCGCAAGGGCCGTCTCCCCGCGCAAGGGGAGGCTTATTCTCGCCCGCACTCGGCGGCGCGTGCGTCACGAGGGCCCCACTCTCCCCCACCACCTCCCCCTCCCCCCCCCTCGGCCACGTCTGCTGCTTCCCCGTCGCCGTCCGGAAGTGCGGGAGACGCCGCGGGGCGCCCGGAAACGCTCCGCCCGCTCCCGCCCCCGCGCCCAGGGGAGAGAGCGGGCCAGGGCCTACGAGAGTGGACGCGTCTTCTTCTGTTTTGTGCTGTAGGCTACCCCTGCCACGCCGCCTGCGATGGCTCAGGACATCAACTGATGTAACTGCAGTGACTCTGACTGGGAGGTCCTTGGGTTCCAGTTGACGGTGGCAAGATTTTTGACACTATTTCGCTTGGTCGAATTCAGTCGCTGTCTGGAGAAGAATTCTAGCAACTGACTACTCCGATCGGTGGTTTCTCCGATCAACACCAGGCAAAAGCCGGAGCAGTACCCTAACAAACGGGACATGAACTGCACGCGACCTTTCCTTCCTCTTTTGGATCCTAATATGGTCCTATCACCCCCTTACTTACACTTCTTTTTACATGCATTGCACTACCGCACGTGTCAGCAGACCAGTCGACCATCGACCTTGTTCCGGCTGGGGCGGTGCCTCGCTAGTGGGAGATACCTGTATGGGGAAAATCCCGCAAGCCCACGTGTAGGTCGGCGCCGAGTATCATCAGCCAGAGGGAGAAGATCACCGCCACCTTTCCTCACACAAACATTCACTACACTTGCGTGACTAATGACCAAGCAGTTGATGCGCTCGGAAAAAAGAAATTATCAATCAATCGGAATAGTCACGACCAAGTACTGACAGTGTTTACAATGAAATATAAGTAACTCGAATCTCGTGATCTCGCACCTCCCGGAATCGAATTTATTTCACTACTCTTCAACTACACGATGAATATAATTTTTATTAACACGAACTTGTTTAAACCGAAAATTCGACAGGTCGTTTAGTCTTCCCATATACTGTTACTTCTTACCTTCAAATTCGAGAGATGGAAGATCCACTGAGTATTATTTTCTTCGAAAATTACGGAACTATGAATTCTTACTTGGCCGGAAAGTGTAAAATGGTAGTGACCAAATGAAACGGAGGTGGTTTTATTTTGACGTCAGCGTCACAGTGGTTCGGTGCAAGTATCAATGCTTTACACGGAATTCGAATTCAACACATTAACCCAGAGCGTTTACAGCCTTTACCATCTCCGCCATTTGAGTGGGCGAATATACACCACATGACTCAAAGCCCATGAAAGCACTCGAACGGAGGACGCAGGAAGCAATGAAATGTGGAAATCAGTCGGGGGCAAATCAGCGGCCTTCTGTTCCGGGAAGGAGCACACGTTTGCGCGGCCGCCCACCGCGTTGCAACGGGAGGGTTCGCGCGTCAGAACCAAATGCTGCCGGTACGCGGAGCGAAGGCAAGCGTTTCAAGGGATACTCGAAAATCGCATTTAGGGCTAGAATAATGCACTTTCAGAAGTCCGCGGACGTGATTTCTTCTCTTCACAAGTACTCGTCTCTCGTGAAAAATGATTGTATTTCTCTTAACACAATGCTGTTAATAGTGCAAAAATTCTAGTTTAAATTATAACGGTATGTGGTTTCCATTTAGTGTTCTCATTTAATGCATCACTCTCGGAATGCATTAATTCATTATTTCTTGGAATGCAAACTTATCGCAGTGACCAAAAATCGATAATATACCGAAAAATGAGAACTCGCATTTATACTGGTATGAACTGGGGGTTTATACAATGTGTATTGTATTTTTCAAATTTTTATCTCTCGTCCGGTAGTTATTCATACGAGCAACACATTTACCCCAACATCAAATTACATTTACATTAAATGTCAAATGTCAGAGCCATCGCAGGAAGCTAGGTTTGCTGGCAGTAGCGGTCTGATCGATCCGTGCAGTCCGAGCAGCCCCTTGCTCCATCCCTGAAGTGCATTTAACGCACAAGGCGTTGGAGAGTTGGGAAGCCCCGCGGCGGAGATAGCGCGGGCCGGCGCTATCACTGGGCGGACACGCCCCTCGCTGCCCCGGCGGCGCAGTGGAGCTGCGAGGGCCGGCGAGCGCCGGCGCCCACCGCCGGGTTGGCAGTTCGAATCCCGCGTAAGGCGTGGATGCGGTCGGGACAACGCAACCTTCATTTCTCGTATCTAAAATGAAGATCCTTGCATTTCCTGCCAAATACAGTCATAATGAAAACGCTGTACAAACGTGTTCGTGGAACTAATGTGACTTGTAATGTCTAGGTATCTAGTCTTAATTGACTTAAGTCCTTTTTGATCGTGTAGCGATCATCTACAGAACTTGTGGCTTCTTGCCGGAAAAATGTTGAGGTTTCTTTACATTTAGATTTCCTATAAAACAAATAGACCCCTAGACCTGTCTCATTAATTTTATCAAGATATCAACATCACCTACAACTTCCTAATACTGTTCATAGAAATATAATATTATACAAAGCAGAATGAAGTGTATACGTAAAATGAAGAATGTTTAGATTTGAATACACTTTTTCCTCTGGCTTTGAAATATTACAGAAAAGAGGGTTGTTGTTATGTTGCCTCGACGCATTCAGTTATGATATATCGTGTTAAAAATTGACTCGGGTATTGAAACATACGTGTGCTTACAGCCTTTTGTGTGCACCGTGCACCTCTTTTATTCCACGTTCCTTTCACGTGAGAGCTCGCGAGTTACATTGTATTACTTTGTGATTGTGGAATGGAAAGCAAACCAACATTCTCATTCTCTGTATTAGTCTGTAGTATATAAATTCATAATCTCCAAATACAAGCCCTTCCAATCCCCTTGCGTCATAAATCTCTGTGAAAAAAAAAATTCCTACTTTAATAAAAATGTGAATAAAGAACGAATAAATCATTTCAAATCCAGGAGCGGTAATGTGAAGCACAAATCCCGAAGACCCAACGAAATGCGCGGAGGCTGTGCTGCGAGTCCTCTTTATTTCCAGCAGCCCTTAGCGACCACTCGTGTCGCCAGCCTGGTCGCTCTTGTCGTTGCCCTCGAGTCCAGCGCCGCTCCACCGACCCTGCCTGCTCCGTTGGGTCGTCGCTCTCGACCGCTCCATCCCCGTGTCTCCGCCCTCACCTCGGGCCGCGCCCCGCCCTTCCATCCCCTCCCCTCCCTCCCCCGCCCTTCCACGGGCCGCTCTGGCGTCATCCTCGCGCTCCACCGCCCTCGCCTCGCCCTCCGCTCCGCCCCCGCCGCGGCCGCCGGCCCACCGCGTGTGACGTCACCGTTGACGTCACAGCTGTATCGATTCTGGGAGGCTGCTCCCAGCGCGCCCCTGGACCCGCGTACGGGAGACCGGGGCTATATACTGTTTCCAAACACGATCAAGTATCGGGTTTCTAAAAATACGCGCGCGCCCCCGCGCGTCACGTGCTCGATTGACGCGTCGCGCCGCGCCGCGCCGGGGTGTCTCCCGCCCTCGGGGGTGACAACGCGACCCCGACGCACGCGGGGGCGGGCGCCGTAAACAGCCCCGGCCGAGTATCGGCTCGCGCTCTCTCGAGACTCAATGGCAGCTCCGTCAGACGCCAGCTCCCGGCGCGACGTTGACACTCGGGCAAACACGCTTGTTTTCTATTGCGTTTTCCTCCTTCCTTCTAATATGTCGGCATCTTCGTTGGATGAATGGGGTGTTTCGGACGAAAGATGTGATTTTTCCTGTTCGTATTTCGGACTGCAGGCCACGGTTATGCTTGTTTTAACGTCAGTTTTCAGGAGATCGTAACTACTCAGGTTGCGAAAACCTGCTTGTACCAACCATGTGATAATACGTTACAGAACTGTTTGCGCTAGAGAGCACATAGACTAATATACATAAGCATCAATGCTTGAAGCAAGATTCGAAAACATGACCTTTTGAACCCAGGTAGTCAGAGGGCTTAGCGACCTTAGAAACCTCGGGTCGGCAGTTAGATAAGATTATTATTGCATCCTGCGTCTTGCTTGCGTTTATTTTTGCTCCTGCCGTCCAACTCCGCTTATCCGTTCGCTGCCTTGATTCACTGCGCTTAATTGAATTCCGTGGCTGTATTCAGCGAAGTTAAACTATCGTATTATTCAAAATTTAACCTCGGATGTTCAAATTAAGAGGTAGAAGAGTCTGTCGGAATATGGCTATTCTAGTTAAAATGTTGGCTGTCAGTTTAATTCAACTCGCCAACTTTCTCTCTTTAGGGAACTGGAATAAATGAGGTTCACAGCGCACATTAAAAGTCGAGAGCACTTGCTAGTTTATGTTCATGGCGTTTCTCATCATAACATTTTCATGAAATCATAACAACATTTCAATGATCAATTTTGTTTGAAGTAAGTGTAAAGACATAGCGACATTTTATTGCTGAATTATTTTATTGTAATTGTCGTGCGCTTGTTGTATGTTTTTGTTCTCTTATGTTTTTATGTTCAGCACCTGCAACTGTTACGTTGCTCGACATCTTATTACTGTAATTTCTCGATTTCTCGATACCTGATTCTGATCCCGCTCTTCAAAACGCATTGTGAAAGAGTGGAAAATGTCAGAGGAAATGGCAGATACGTGGAAAGTACATATGAATCCGATATCATGCAATTGTGCTTCATTAGCTAGTAAACGTCATGCGTAACTGGGAAAACATAGGTTGTTGCTGAGTTCTAGATTGTATTTCTCATTATTTACTCCAAATCAACTCAACCAATTGATCATCACAAACAATTATATCGTAACTACGAACTACATATCAGTTCATCTCGCATTTCTACGAATGGAATCCGAGCGAAACATGTGGGGTGAAACGATAATTATCCAATGATATTCACCACCGTTCACGGCCGTATGACATTTTAAAACCGCCTGCCTGACACAATAATCACACTGGATCCCCACGTCTGGCGCTTACTCACCCGCAATAGGCGCCCGTGTGCAATGCGTTTCAACTACGGCAGGCGCTGGGCATAAAAGGCGCTCCAACTGATGCACCTCTCGGAAAGCGATTCGCGTCACGGCGGGTCGTGTGGGAGTGAGAGCCAGGCGTGAGAATGGCAGGCGCTGCCTGCACTGCTTCACTCCGCCAGGTGGTTCGCGTCAGCTTTCCTCACCGTAAACCGGTTCAGTGTTTACGAATTGAAGATTCGGGTAAATTGACCTCCTTGAATAAGTAAATAAGATTGTTTTCTAAGCGGTGATGATGAATAAAAGATGAATAATGAATGACGCAGAGAAACTGCAAACACGATGTTGATGTCATAGTTCGTGATTATGAAATATTAATAAATACGAATTTGAAATAATATTAATAGATCAAAGATAACATTTATTTAAAGATCGTTTTCATAATTTAACTTTAAAAAAATAAATTATCTAATTAATGAAAAGTAGTGACTTGATTCGAATCGACAATGTAAAAAATTACGACCACTTCAACTGAATTTTTTATTGCATTTGGTTTATTTTCCTAAAAATGTGTTCTACCAATCTAACCGTTAGCAAATTTACGAATTTAGATAGTTAAATAAATAGAAGTGAATAAATAAATTGATGGAACATAAAACAAGGAAACATCTTTTACAATGGGATAGATAGAAGACTTCAAACTGAAAATGTTAATTACTGATGTAAAATTCAAAAAACAAAAAAAAATCTAAATCTTTCCTAAAGAGAGGATTATTTACAGGGTGAATTTTGAGAAAAAATGTTTTATACGTATGTTTAGATCCTGTCCTTTTTCCTTCCGTAAAAAAGTTTCTGTGAACTGCACGGACTAATAGATGTATCCAGAGAAATATCTGGAAAGAGGATTTTTTGGGTTTCTTATGTGAACCGATCCAGATGTTTCGGCAATTCAAATTCCATTTGACCATTTCATTTAACTTATTTATAAGTGTATAGTAAACATTAACGGACTTCAAAATCTTTAATTTATTTACTTTTTTATCAGGAAATAATTTGCGTTTTAACGGGCGTGGCTCGGCAATGCAATTCCAGAACTATATTTTTTTCGTAATGCTGCCTTGTCTGTCTCATGCACGCTGCCAATGTATTGATCCGGTTTTCGCTTATCCAAAGAATGCATTCTTAGTTGACATGGTAACATTGCTCGACCTTCATAAGACCATAAGGAATTATGGACGGAAGATATGTTACGGTCAGCTTAAGTTATTGGACAGCTTTAGTAGTTTTTTACTACAGTTGTCACTTACTTTTAAACAGTTGTCAATCTGTCTCATACTTATTTGTAATCGCTTATTTTGAAGTTCTGACGAGGTTTCCTGGAGAGCTAAACGAAATGTTCTCGGAGTAAATATACTTTAACAGTCACATCTCGGTTATAAATAACGACATCTTGGTAATGAATAACTCCTATTGTTAATAATGCTTATATTGTAAAGAAAATTTAAAAAAAAAACTATAATTGTGACATTTGCTTTTTTTAATGGAATTGACCATTAATTTCCGGACATTTCCATTGTTGATCATTTTTCCTACATTAAAAGTTTTATTTCTGGATATTTCCTCACGTTGTCATTTCTCCTTGGACACTGCAACTCTTCGACCCTTGGCGACGACGGTGAAACAAAACGAAACGTTCACTTAAAAAAAACACTCACAATACTCACATAGAATATTGTTAAAAAATAAATTATGTGATCATTTTTTTAAACTGGAAGTGACCATTCACTTTCGAACATTTCCATTATGGATGTCGGACAATACTCAATTATGTATATGTGCCTAGTTAGTCTTTTTTTTTTATTTTCGGACTTTTCTTTGCTTTGTCACTTCTCCTTGGGACTTCGACCACCGGCGACGCGACGGCAGCGCCTGCGGCGCCTCAGGCGGCGCGCCTCGCCAGGTGGTTCGCGTCAGCTTTGTCGGCGACGCTGCAAATCGCCCGGGCGTTTACACGCGCCGCCCCCGCCCGCGTATTTCACGGCGCCTCACCGGTCCGCGCCGCCCCCGCGCCCACCGGCAGCCGCTCCAAAATGTTTATCCCAGCAGCGCTTTTTTCTTTTTTTTTTTTTTTTTTCGCGCACGCGGAATCTTCGCGAGAACTGCGCTTGACGCACGTGCGCCCGCGGCGGACGCCTCGAGGTGAGCGCTGGGCGGGCGGTGCCGGCGGCGCTTGCGGATGGAGTGATGCTTCTCCGCGCGATGCGTCCACGTTGGATTCTTCTTTGGTGTTGTTACTACGAGGAGATGCTGGATGTTGAAGTTGGTCTTTCAGGATTTGTGTTTCCTTCCGGTTTTCTCGTTTTTAAATTCTAGGCCTCGCCAGGTTGCTAGCTCTGGCCCCAGACACAGCGCAAGGGCAGGGCATCTGGCAAACATCAAATGCTCTTTTTTATGAAAATGCTTTAAATTCGATTGATAAATTATCTTTAGTAATTTTAACATACTTCATAGCAAAATATTATATAATTAATTTTTTTAATTAATTCAAATGAAGTTTAAGGAAAGGTTAAATAATAAGTTTCATCTCCGTATTGAAGAGGCATGCGATACGTCCAACGGCACATGGCATCCAGTCCTCTCCCTTGAATTCTCTCTGCCAGGTCGGTAGTGTAAGTTTAGACCTGTTTATTTCCATTAGACTTTCGATTTCATGAACAATTCAGGTATTGATTATCGTGGCTGTTTCCGACCATTGCATCAGTATTTGCTTCTTAGGCTCTGCGCTCGGAGCGTTGTGACCTGATCTAGTGTTCGGAAGACACATTGGATGCCCAGTGTGCAGCGCCTCAGCTTGCGTTTTCTTTCTCTCCCAAGAGAATGCTGTGGCTTCTTTGAGAACGGCAAAAGAGGCGCACCTGTATCACCTAATGGACTAACAACACAATTATTTTCCTTCTCAGCTATTCTTTCATTTTTAAATATTGTTTAGTTTTACTGCAGAATAGGAATGAAAAAATATTACATCTTGTGTACCGTATCGCGTGCTGGATCAAGGATCCAGCAGAAGCTCAGAACTGTACGGATAATAGCCCTATGTGTTCAAAGTCGGTTATGTTGATCGTGACTCACCATATTGATATGGCCATGTCCTATTGATCGTGACTGATGTGTGACACAAATTCTCTTTTTCCTATTCCACAATGGTTTTAACAATTTCATTTTACTACGATCATCCCAGAAAGGCTGAGAAGGCACGTTTGAATATGAATTAATAGTACGTCAATCCTTTGTGTTGGAGTATAATCTAATGTGTGTGGTTAATTAATGTTGGAGGCCCTGAGGCCTTCGTTAGTGCAACTAAAGCTCACAGACATGTAATTCCTCTGGGTCTGCCGGGGTCATCCTAGATATAGCGAGGATTACTGCAACAGTGAAGCGCCTGCAACATTCCATAATAACTACGTACGCATTTGCATATAACATCATTGCGAGAACGGGAGCTCATGTTCTACACATATTATGAATTTCCCTTAGTAGACTAACTAGAATTTTACTTAAACTAGCATAATAGTTATTACACTGTGATGCACGTATAGTGAAACTGTTTAATATTTCAGCACATTGAGATTATACAAATATCATTCCTCGTTTTCCAAAAGACTCGATACTATAGTATAGTAAGCTATACAGACACATTAGTCTCCTTGTCAATCATTCATCATATGTTCGGAAAATGAAGGTTGTATTAAATAAATATGTTGGAATTTGCATCTAAAGAGTGAAGGTATAAGAGATCAGGCTTGAATGTAAAACCTTAATTTAGCAGATATAGGATATTTGAAAAAAAAACGCAAATATCAAGACCATGAACTCCGGCCGTGAAAGCCTGTGATGCTATCAACTTCATAGTTAAGTCACATTTTGGTCATTTTTGGATGTTCACAAAATATTCACAAGAAAAACAAAACCGTTTGGTATGAAAAAGTTATGTGTGGTAGCAATGGGGGTATATGTCTTAATGACTATGGGATTCAATGACTGCAGTAATTGAAGGGTCTTCTACCCCAGTAAAGAAAGATATCAAATTCAGACTCTGAAGGAGAATTGTAACGGCCAGGTGTTCTCAACCATAGTTTTCCATGGTATCTCCGATCAAAGCCCAGCGAATGCCGGAGGTGTACCTCGTCCAATAGGCCAGAGACCGCTTTCCAGCTTTCCTGACTGAGGCGATGCCCCGCTGATGGAGGTACCTGGAAAAGATCACTCAATCCGACGTGCAGGTCGGTACGGATATAATGTTCTTGCGTGGCAGGATCACCGTCATCTGCAGAGGGATTTAGAAAACTAATGACCATAGTAGTTGACGCGCCCAAAAGTACTGAATAATCAATCAATGAATCAAAAGAAGGAGCGAATGAAAAAAGAAGATATCGAAAATCTAGCATTTCGATTAATTGATGGATTGATTACTTGTGATTCCGGGCGTGTCAACTGGTAAGGTGGTTAGTTCCGTGAGTGTAGTGCATGTTTTTGCTCGGTAGGTGGCAGTGATCTTTCTCCGCTGGATGGCGAGATCCCGCGCAGACCAAGGGGAGCGGGGTTTCCCTTACCAGGTATCTTCCACCACTAGGGCAATGCCCCAGTCGGGACAAGCTCCTGGCACGTTGCGTAGTGAAGTGCATGTAAGTGTGTAAGTAAGGGGTGAAGATAGAACAAGGAAGGGGAAGGCCGTGGCCCATTTGTGAGGGTACTGCTTCAGCATTCACCTGATATTGATCGGAGAAACCTCGGAAAACTACCAATCAGAGCAGCCGGCCGTAAGAATTCTCCTCGAGGTAGCGGCTGTTTTCGACCTAGCGAAAATCCTGCCACCATTGAGACAGGAACCTCGTGGTCAGAGGCACTGCAGTGACATCAATTGGTGCGCTAAGCCACCTCTCCCGGTCTAGCATTTCGAAAGCGGAGCCAGCCACGGTGCTCAAAAGACGTGCGTGGCCCCGAGGACGCGTCCTCGCACGGGAGCGCGAGGGTGCAGCGGCGTGCAGCGAGGCGCGCGCGCGGGGGGCGGCGGGGGCGGGGCGGGGCAGGGCGGGGCGGGGCGGGGCGTGGCAGGGCGGGGGCGGCGCCTCGCCTCGCGAACGCAAGACGCACGCCGCGCGAACCTTGGGCCGCAAATAGCCACAATGCGCCACGCTGGCGCGGCCGCGACCGCGGGGGCGAATGGGTGGGCGAGCGGGGGTGCGGGGGAGGAGGGGACGGCGGAAAAACACGGCACGGCGGCGGGGGCGGGCGTGATTGCTTTCCTTGTTTATGGCTGGACGAGGCGGCTCCGACGCAGCCGCCGCGTTTCCGTATTTACCTACGGCAGGGCCCACTCGCTGAAAATCATCGGAATTAAAATACTATCTGTCAGGAGGACTAGAGATGATAATTTTTACTTCTGTGTTTGTTTTTTAATGGTATTAGCAAATAACCTTATTGAAAAGGAATATTTGCGAGAAAAGTAAACGCTCACGAAATATTGTTTCAATGGCAAATATTTATCTCTCAGAGAGATCTCAGAGATGCGTTTATTATTAAATTAAATAACCACGATTAAGAACGCTAAGTGGTTCCTACTATAGTAATCTATGAAGTATGTTTCGCTGATGCTCGTAACAATTGTATCTATTTTTACGCTTTTGGGGAAATGTTTTGCTTATTACTTCACGATACTGATATTTTCTAAATAATGCTGTGGGAACGCAGTTATAGAAGTTAACTTCAACTATAATTTCTGGTCAAAGTGTCAATTTCACTATCTCTGTGGTTAGTGTTCTACACGTCACAATAAAAATAAGTGGGTCGAATATAATACTAGTATCATAATACTAGTTTATTCTTGATCACAAAAGCAACACAGCAAAATCAGTCCTTAATTTAACGTGCGTTCTCGTATAACATTACTCATTCGTGGTAAAATGTCAATACGAGCCCAATAAAGGAAAGACCAAATACAGCTCCATAATACTAAATGCAAATCTACATAAAACACATCCGAGTTATAAAGCCCCGAGGGTCCAGTAACGTGAAGTGACCATTCCGTCCAGCGGAGGTCTGTATGAACCATCTCCGCCCGCCGAGGCCGCGCTCGGGGCGCCGTCGCGACTCAGAGGCGGAAATGGAGGCTGCGCTGCGCCAGCGACGTCTTCCGGGGGCGCCGGCGGCCGCCTTGATGGAGCCGCGCGGCGCCCCGGAAGCCCATCTGGTGACGTCTCGCCCGCCCCTCGCCCCGGCCCTCGGCCCCGCCCCGCCCACGCCCTGCAGCTAGGAGACCCCTACCTGCCGTCGCCTGCCGCGGACCGGCTTCCACCGCGCCGCGCCGCCATCTTCACCGTCTTTTTCATAGGCTTCATTATTTTGCCCGCTGTTCTTTCTAGCTTCTGGTCACCCTCCCTCCATCCTTCATTCGCTCCTCCCTTAGTTCTCCATCCTTTCACTCTCCCTCTCTCCGTCCTCCTTCCCGTCCTATCGTCCACCTCCTCACTCCATTCTTCCACCCTTTCTCCTTCTCTCCGTCCTCTCTCTCCCCTCCACGCTGCCCTCACTCCCTCCCTGCACCCCTTCTCACTTTTCCTCTCCCCGCCATTCATTTGTCTGTCTACCCTCCATGTGACTTCATCCTCCTTTCTTCCTTCCTTTCTTCCCGCCCTTCCTTTTTCTTTTCTGCTTTCTCCCTCCGCTCTCTTCCGCTGAATCCTCTCTTTCTCCGTCCTCTTTCCCTCCTCACACCACTGTCCCGCCCTCGGCCATGCCTGGGTCCTTCCTCTGCCTTCCCCGCGTCCAGCTCTCCTTTCGTCCATCTTTTCTCTTCTCTCCGACCCCTCCCCCATCGAGCCACCCTCCCTCAACCTCCCTCGGCTCGGCCCTGTCGCAGCCTCCCTGCCCGGCAGCCCGGCCGCTGCGGCACAGCGACCGCCGCCGAAAGGTCAAAGGCGACGCTTCGGGCGCATCGCCACCCCCTCCGACCCCTCCAACCCCTCCAACCCCTCCGACCCCTCCAACCCCTCCAACCCCCGTCGTCGCGCCGACGATGTCGCCTCTCGCCCGCGCCGCCGGAAATGCATCTCCCGCAGGAACGAACTCGATTAAATCTCATTAAAATTGATGTGCGACCGAGGCAGCTCTTGGCTTTCGAGTGCGATCTCCTTGGCGAGGAATTTTTCGGGTGGATTGAAGAAAATAATTTAAAATGAAAGGACTTATGAATTTACATGATCTTCTTGTCTTGATATTAATATTTCAATTTTTCTCTTAAATTTATGCATTTGTTGAGAAAACTTTCGTTAAATTCAGTTTATAAATCTCCGTAGACTTCAACAAATTATAGACTAAATAACAGTAATAATGATTAATTTTATTTTATTTCCTTTTCGTTTTCTGTATACAAAAAATCAAACCATAGCTCACTGCACTTAACATTATGAATTTAGGCCTGATGTACATTGACAGTCTATTGATCGAGGACCCACCAATGTTTCCCGCTCACTACACACCTCCTCGCCATTCCACGAGTCAGCCACGGCCTTTTTCGCGCGTCGCCTCCCTGGTAGATCGGAAATTGATGCACAGTCTCCCGACACACATCCTCCGCCGGCCGACCTCCGATAATCGTCCTCCGTCCTCTTGTCGGCAGACTTTCGCTGTCCATCCTCCTCTTGCCGTCCTCCGCCAGCCGCCCGCCGTCCTCACCCCGCAGTCCTTCGCCTGCCGTCCCCTGCCCGCCATCCTGCGCCCGCCATCCTCTGCCCGTAGTCCTCCGCTCGCCATCCTCCGCTCGCCATCTTCCGCTCGCCATCGCCGTTCTCTGCCCGCCGCGCCGTCCTCTACCCGCCGCCCACTGACCGCCGTCCTCCGCCCGCTGTCCTCCGTCTTCTTCCGTCTTCCTTCCCTGAACTTCCCTTTCCACGCCCCCTTGAATCGTGTCGTTGATCGCGGGCCGTCCTCCCCGCACTGGGGTTTGCATGCTGTTTGTCGGTCCTGTCGCGGCGTTGGGCGACCGCGCCGTGTGTGTCGGCGAGGCCCCGTTCGTCGCCCGCGGGCGGTGCGCGCGGCCAAGGCCGGGCGCGCGGAAGTGCATGGCGCCGCGAGGCGTGGCCGGTCGATATGCCAGGCAGATCGCGCAGGGAGGCAAGCAAGGAATGGTTCGCTTTTAGTTTGAGGGTTACACAAGCTTCGGCTTTATTTTGTAGTTGGTTACTTGTGAAATGAATAGTGAAGAATCAAAGTTTGGAACTTCAAACGCGTATGCGAACGAATGAATACTAGAGAATTGAGATGAAGAGGGTATGAGCTTTACGAATAAAAGTAAGGCATACCTCAAGTGTATCAAATACCGTATTTCATTTTATCCCATTAAGAAAAGGATATATACGTGAATGGTAACAAAATTAAAAGCTGTAACACCTTCAAATATCTTGGATCTTTAATAAACAACTCGGGTACATGTGCTGCAGATATAAACTCGAGAATAATTATGGGGAAGAAAGCAACCAAAGCTTTACACAGCATATTATGGAATAACAATATCCGCCAAGATGTCAAAAGAAGGATATTCCATTGTGTAGTAGAAAATATAGTACTATATGGAGCGGAAATGTGGCCACAAACACAAAAAATTAAAGATAAGATAAGGACAGCGGAAATGGACTACATGAGACGATGCCTACAACTTACTCGCAGGGACAGAGTGCGAAATGAAGAAATATGGAGAAGGATGAATATAATTTGTTCTATTACGAAGACCTTGGAAAATAGAGCACTACAGTGGTATGGACATGTTCAGAGAATGTCAGAAAACAGATGGCCACACAAGATCTTAAAATGGCAACAACCTGAGAGACGGAAAAGAGGAAGACCAGTTTTAGAATGGGAAAAATACATCCAGGAAGCTATGAAGGATAGAGGCCTCAAACCACGAGATTGGGAGGTTCGAGAGTTGTGGAGGGTGAAAACGGCAAGCTTCTAAGGGGAAAACGCCGAAGAAGAAGAAGAAGAAGAAGAAGAAGAAGAAGAAGAAGAAAAGGATATTTTTGTTAAGTACAAGATAAGGAATATGAACAGATGCAACAGGCAATATTGAGTAATAAATAAATAAATAGAATGCGTTTTAAAGTTTAAAATAGATTGCATTTTATTTTGTGCTTCACATTTTGTCTTCTTGTTCTATTTCAGTGCCATAATGTAAATTTACATGATTTCTTGTTGTTTTTTGTTAATCTTATCTTTGTCTTCTTGGGCGAGACAATGCACTAATAGTACGAAGGGCGTTCATAAAGTTCGTACCATTAACCAGAAACAGTGTGAATATTCGAACGGGTATGCATGCATTGGAAGCGTTATTTATTCTTCTATTGTGTAATGTGTACACTTCCAGGAAGCTTATGTTGAAAAGATAAATAAATTTTCAAAAGCTGATATTTCTATCTTTTTTCTTTCTACCCAAATGTACGGACTTTATGAAAGCCCCTCGTATTACATTCCAGTCAAAAATATTGTGCGTACAGTTACGTTTGAAAGAAATCATTATTTAATTATTGTAGAATGTATTCATTCATATAAGCTTCATTAATCCATTTTACATTCTCTAAGAGGTTAAAATTCAATAAAGTGTCTGATAGCTTGAATCATGCTTCTGCATACGATGCAAAGGACATTTTATTGATTTTTGCTCGTGCTTAATTTTCATGCTTGAAATTAATTGAAGGACAGCCTGTGCGCCTCTCTTTTCTCGTTTCTTCCGCCTATTAATTAAACTTCCGCTCGTCCTTTTAATTCACCTCCGTGCCGGTGGCGTGACTTCGTATCTCGTCTTTGATGTATTCGCTTTGCTGTTGGATATTCATATTTGTATTTCAACGAGTTTCCCTCCAATTTCGCTCGAGAGTTTCTAACGGAGGTGTAGTAACGGTCATTGCACCTAAAAGTGAAGGCAACGACCACCAAACAACCCACCTAAATACTATTTTATCTTTCACATTAGAAGGCTGTAATTTTGTAGATGAAGTCTGCGAAAGGAACAATGTCTTGCTGTAAATTAATTTACGAGACAAATTAGTAATTGTAGAAGATTTGAACTTTTCTGCTTCATTTGCAGGTGCCTTTTCTGTTATCGTCTGTTTTTTAACCTTTCCATGTTTCATTTCTGCAAGTCCTTTTCCCAATAATAACTATTCCTCGTAGCTCGTATTTTGTTTTCTCTCGTAGAATCGAAACAGTACTTTGCAGAAGCAAAAACAACTTTTTTCTTTCATTTTAATGAAATCGTTTACTAATGTTGATTCAATAGTTTTTTGGAACTAACAACCAAGTTCTGTATGAAAGAAATTCAATTGAGTGAGTTTTAAGCATAATAATACTCTCCATCAAAATACAATAATATTTTCCGTGAAGTTCTTATGTGTTTCAAATAATATTTCCGAAAAGAGCATGAAGAACTTTAAGCAAAATAAATCTACTACCTGACTATTAAATAAACACTTTCATTTCTGCGTCAAAGTTCATCCTCAAACTCACCTGCATCCCATCATTGCCTCAACCCCCTCACAATCTTTTTCCAATTTCCCCTGTTTTACTCACTCATCTATCTCTTTGTCTCTCCTTTTCATTGCTCCTCTTTCTCTTTGCCCTCCTTGTTTTTGCCTTCTTCCCCTTTGCCCCTCTCTTTTCCCTTGTCCCTCTCTCTTTCCTTCATTTTCTCTTTGCCTCTCCCTTGCCTGTCTTCCTCTACACCCCCACCCCTCTCCTGCCCCCCTTTCGCTTGTTGGCTTGCTCGCTCGCTCGCTCGCTCGTTTCGCAGCCGCCTCCTCGCTGTGGCGCTCGTCTGTGCGGCGTGGCATAACATATCTCCGGCTTGTTCCGGCCCGCGCCGCGCCGCGACAGCGCACGTGAATCCGGGCCGAGGTCGCGCTCCAGGCGTGGGCGGGGCGGTGGCTGCGCGGGCGGGAGGGCGGAGGGGCTGCGGGGGCGTTTCAGAGCCACGGGATGCGCCCGCCCTCGCACGCGCTCGTCGCTCGCTTGCGCGCTATTCCACACGGCGCGGCGCGGCGCGGCGCTGACCTTCTCGCTTATCCAAACAATGCGACGCATCGGATCATGTTAATGCTATGGAATGGTGTCATGAGATGGGTATTGTTCCGAGTATTTTTAGACTAGTGCACGCATTTGCTTTTACAAATCCTCGATGTATCGGGCGAATAATATGGAATAATGTCCAGCGGTGAATTTGTTTGAAGGAATATTTTGATCCAATCTAAGCGTTGGCATTGATTCATGAAATTCTTAAGTGAGAAAATATTAGTAAGTGGTAAATAAAATTAAATTTGTTAATGACAGGTTGTAAATATGAAAATACATCAAACCCCAAATTTATGAAACACCTAACCGATTCCGTGTCTTGGAGTGCATATTGATCTTCTCGAGTAAAAACAAGCCTCTCCTAATGTTGTTATGAATACTCTATGCTATGATGTTATATGATAATATAATAAAATAATATTGTGAAATTATTTTAAAATTTTCAGTTCAATTTTGTCAGAATTAAAAAAGGAAAATGGCGATCGAAGAGTATTCGTATTCTTGTATGCGTTTTTTTTATTTTTTGTATGTATTGAATTATTTAAAGTCATTTGAAAACCACGGATTGCCTTTTAATTGTCTTTAAAAAAACAAGGACCAACTGATTGTTATAAACCATTATCGTTACTCTTTGTAGTTTTGTAACGCTATTTTCGGAGAAATAGTAATTCAAGGTTAACTTATAATTACAAATGCGACTCAATAAAATATTGCTGAATGACGAGGCCTTTGAAACTCAAATCCTGAATCCCGCACAAAGCAGATACATGCCGAAACCACTGCGTCTGTTCCGAGAAACGACGTACCGCAATTGCCGATAACTGAGAACCGTAAAGGAAAATCCGGTGGAGCTCATTCTGCTTCCTCGCGAGGCGAGAAGCGCAGCTGTCAGATTCGACGGCCGCGCCCTCTGTCATGGCGCGCGCGCTCCCCGCGGGGCACCCAGCCTCGCTCCACCCTCGGGGAATCCCCTTTCCCGACCGTCCTTCCGAGATAGTTCCCGCTGCCACCGTCGCGCGCGCTCCCGGCGCCGCAATTTCGCCTTTGTGGCGATGAAAGGTAAATGCGATTACGGCGAAAGCGCCACACAGGCGAAGAAGGAGCGTGCGGAGCTTGCGGAAGGGGGAGGGGGGGCGAACGGAAGAGCGTGTCGCGCTACGCTCGCGCGTCGACGCTCCCACAGGGAGTTCCGTCTTCATAAATTTCCGAGCGAACCTTCCATCTCGCTGACGAGTCGACCTCATTCCGGTATCATCGATGTCGACGGTGGTTTTGTGTGGCGGTGATGGATATTGGGAAACGTATTGTTCGGAACACGCGCTTGACGCGCCAGCTAAGAAGGGTGGCGTCACCTTGGGTTCGAAATGGGATGGAACAGGAAGATAGCTTAGTTTCACTGATTTGTCCAGGAGAAAGCACTGGGTCATCTGGTCGTTACCAGCGTTCAACATACTGACCTGATTTTTGAGAGGAGTCTTAATTTAACGCACTAGCACGTGTAAGTTAGTCTTCAAAGAAGTTCAGAACATTGACCTAAAAACGTACACTTATTCTTTGCTCCTTTTTATCTATTAATATTGACTTAAGATTTCTTTGCTTATTGGAATTAATGAGACAGAACTAAAACTTCAAATAAAAGTTCTAGCTGACTAATGCTCAGGTATTAACAAGAATTAAATTATATCTCAGTTTTCTCAGATACAAGAATTGCTTCTCGAGATCTCTGTATTAATAAAAAAGTATTTTCGACACAGTTAGTGTAATTAATGCCCTGCTAATTCAGTAATGGATGAGTTGCAATGGCGGCACTGACTTTTCGGAGGCAGGATTTCCTGTATTCATAAAGTTATTCATGCGTTCTCTTCAAAGAGATGAAGTGTTTATTCACTAAACAATAATGCCGTTCAGCTTTATGACAGTTTGTAATCTCACTCGCAGAGAGGCTACTCCTCTCTGAGCACTAACACTCAAAGTTATAGACCTCCTACTGTGACTCATTCTACACAAGAACCAGAAGACACAAAACACTCCCGACATCTTTGATGATTATGAACGTTTGGATTTCGGTTTACTGCTCATTTACATCTTTGAATCTGCCTATCAAAGCTATTTCAACAAACAAATTATAACTTCCATCCAATAGAAGCACAAAAAATCATGATAGTGATTCAAACGTAAAGCTATATTCCTTGGTGTTCTGGGCCCTTCGTAGTTAAACGTATGAGATAAAATCAAAAAATTGGCAAGGCACAATCATCTTAAATTTTCTTCTTTTTTATTTCCATTTGTCTTCCGGAAAAGTAACTCCACTTTCTAGTCCTTCAAAATTTCTTCTTTCTTATCCAGTTTTACCGACATATTTCATTCATCCTATTAAGTTATGCTAGTTTAATTAATGATATTTTAATTCCTATTATAATGAATAAGCCAGCATAATATAATTTTCCTTCTGTAATCCATTTTGCTGTCTCTCTATCGACTTCGTTTTTCCTGACGTCTTTTGGCTTAATGTTGCAGCAGCCAGTGATTAAATTTACGATTAACTAACGCCCCTTCCTGTTTTTAATTTGAGCCTTAGGAGAAGATATCTTGCCGAATCTTTGATATGTGGGTTTCGGTAACATTGTACGTTGCCTAAATTGAAAAATAATTTAACATTAAAAAAGTCGCAAAACACTGGATTAATCATATTACAACACGTGGATATTTATATGACTATTCATGAAAACATACCTATATTTATTAGTAAGGGGCGTATTTTGATGACCTAAAACATCGCCAAAAATGATCAATAAAATGCATTTAAAATGCTTCCAAAATGCACTAAAACCAAAGAAAACTGACGTAAAAAATATTATCAAAACAGTTCGGATGAATAACTTAAACTGTTGGATACCTTACTGAGGTAATCGAGACTTCTTCCATTCGTTCCAGTGAACTCAGCTTGCGAACTTATGGTTTGGACTATTTTTAATTTTTTACCAGGCCGAACTGGCAATGGCGGTGATATACACCACAAGAATTACATATTTACAACGGCTGTCAAAATTATTACTGAGCGAACAAATAGAATAGGCTACTGAGTAATTCTGTGAAGAACATTTGCTGCATCTCGTAAATATTATTTGAAACAAGTACCATTAAAAATGATACTAAAATCGATTAAATCATCAAAAATGCATTAAAAATGACGGAAAGGTTAAAAAATTTCTTATTAGTCGAAATCGACAAAAAATGCAATGCAATTACCTATAAAAAGGGGGCCATTTCTTTTTGTCATAACATACAATGAATTTCTAAACTAAACGCGATTGTTCTAAAGTGAAAAGAAAAAAGGCATTTCATTAAAATACACCCGTATTTATTAGGGAATCATTCTAAAACTCCATTTCTACACTGTAAAATAAACGCTCAGTTTCAAATTCTTCGCTATTCTCCTTTTCAGGCCTGGAACGACCTTTCGTTTCGAGAACACGGAGCGTAGTAATGCGGCTTTCGTGCCGGGTAAATAGCCACCTGCCGCGCGAACCTGATCCTACTAACACTCAAGGGAACCGGTCGACTGCCGGGCGGTGGCTGCAGCGGCGGCGGCGGCGGCGGCGGCGGCGGGGCGACTCCTATATTTAGCAGCAAGTGGCTGTTCCGGCGATTAGCGCGGCGGGGGTGGGGTCGAGCCGGGCGGAGAGCGGCCGGGGCGCCGCACGCAAGGGGCGTCGGGGCGCCCCTGGCGGCGCCTCGCGCAAATAAAAATAAATCCGCGCCCGGCGCGAGACCCTGCGGAACCCCATTAATCTTCCGGCAGAGCGCGCGCTCGATCGCCACCCCGCGGTGCGGCGGCGAAAGGTCGGGTCGGCCTTGACCCTGCATGGCGCGCTGTCCCGCCTCCCCCTCCCCGCCCCCTGTCCCACCGGTGAGTGACGGTGGGCGGCGGGTGATGGACGCAGGTGCGGAAAAGCACTCGGCTCCGGCGGACGGGCGATTCCCGTTTGGAATCGAGGATTCGCAATGGTGAGGCAGGAACAGGTAGAGCTTAGCTGATTAGGAGGAGCGATGCGCACCGATTCCGCGTCAAATCCTTTAATTGATTCCCGACCCTCGAGAACCGGTGAGTGACGGTGGACACGAAGGACAGAGAAGTGGAGGAGATCGTTACCAAGCAGAACGGTTCACTTTGTGAGCGTGAAAGACCTTCAATGGTAGAAAAGGTGCCACACCCTTAATCTTGTCCCTAAGTAAATTATTCTTCAAGACATACGAAACGTTTTGAAGAGTTTGAAATATAGTTGACATAATGATCTTTGTATTGTTCTCAACTACGGACTCAAGTAAATCAATATTATTAGATAAAGTAAAAATGAAGTTTAAGAAGTTGATCAAAGAATATGAACAGACCTGCATTTGTTTCAAATTTGAAACTCATGCATTCGTTGTTGAACAAAGATGGTGTATTTAATTTCGTTAGTTAAGCTTCTCAAAAATGTTGTTTTGTACATAAACGTGTACATTCGCAGTCACTAAACACCATATTCTAAGGATCATTGCTTTAGCTATTGTTTATGCCAAAACACATCAAAATTAAGTTTCAGTATTAACAATATTATCATTGCATTTGCTGTCCAATGTACCGTGTTCGAAGATTCTCTTGAATTACCATTCTTTTCTGAAATATGATAAATACGTATTTAACGAACAACGTCATCACCGCTCCCCGCCTGTAGAGTGTGCATTTATGTTTTAATCCTACTGCATACCCTGTGAATTTCATTTGGTTCGCAAACAATAGCCTGGTACAGACACAAAGGGGAAGTCTTCGCTTCGGAGGTGAATATCCTTTTAGAGAAAGCAAGGGACGCTGAACATGGAGCCGCACAGCAGAGGAGATGGGGGTTGAAGCTAGAGGCGCTCGGTACAAAGGCTGTCTCATAACCATAGATGAAGACGTTGAATGAATTACGACAGTAACGTTTGTATTTGATATTCTTCTCTAACCTTCATGGAAAATCTACGGAAAACACTATTTGCAATTTGGCATTACTTGAAATTATCTTGTTGAAGAAAATATCAGCTCAAAACCATACACAAGAAGAAATAAAATGTAAAGTATTAACGTTGAACATACATCTTTAAACTTAATGACATTTAGTTATATTTTAAAAGGCAACAAGTGAAATGAAATATATACAAAGAAAGATGATAACATATTAAATAGCTCTTCAAAACACATATTCCATGTTTCATTACGCAATTTTGTCAAGTAGGAAAATAGAAAAACGGAAATGAGCAAATAGTCTTCGCCAACATGATAATTTTCCTGGATGTTTTAAGCGTTCCGCGTGAATGTAAACATCCTCTGAGCAAACTGCAACTTGGGTTGAAGCTAACCGTTGTGATATTTTCCACATTACCTTCACCGCACTCTGCAGGCGTGTACCACAGTTTGCCAACGATCTCGCAGGCAAATACCTGAAGATATTTTGCATTCCCGCCCGTCAGGGGCATCGTCCTTGTTGCCTTTCCTCCACCTCTGTCGCTTACTCTTGCTCTATTCCCTGATTCTAAACCTCCCCTATCTTCATTTTAATACCTGGTCTTCGTTTTGCACAGCCCATCTAGCGTTCTATCACACTTCAAATTTATGACGTTTCCTCTTCGAAATAGCTCTTTGCAGCGCCTGCTAGTTGTTAGCACTAATCTTTACCACCACTACAGCTTTCCTCACTCCAGTCTGTTGCACCCACCACTCAGTAGGAGATTTTGATCTCACAACTCATGTTTTACCACCGCGGACCTCTCCACTCTTACACGCTTTTTGATGACCTTCCCCTCCTTCGGTCCATTCAACCCAACGTCGTCGCCCTTCAGTCGGTTATTCTCGTCTTCAGACAACTTGTCGGTTTCTGTGGCGCTGTATCCGAGTACCCCGGGCCAAAGGTTGCATGTTTCAGTCCGATGTAAGGCGAGTGTTTTTTCATGGTGTGGTTTTGACGTGATTTCCGACTCATACCACCACGTCTCCTATCTCAACTTCAAACTATCCATCTCACATCATTCATCTACCATCATCCTTCTCGTCTACCCCCATATCTCAGCTTCATCCTTCATATAATGGTAGGCGAGAGTGGCCCATATGGTACAAATCAGTCAAATTACTGACCATATTGGGGTTCAAATGTCGTTCTAGCCATGTACAAATTTGTGATGGGCAAAGGAAGTTCATGGTAGATATTTTTTGAGTTTCTTACTTCTCCCCTGCCTCTCATTGCTTCATCGCTCCATATTTTATCAAAGTTTAGGTTCATCATCCATCCATAAAAAACTATTAATCTCGACCATGCCTGGGTCTCGCAGCCCTAATGAAAATACATCTTATTCCCATAAATACGCTCAATTTTAATTTCGCTCCTTTTTCAACTGATATTCTGGGGAAATTGATTCACGCTATGTCGAAAAGAAGCTCTCCAAATCATGTGGCAACCCTGAAAACTGTTGAACATAATATCAATTGTACTCGTATATCTCAATTGTTTCATTAAATTTAAAATTTCATCGACCTTGAAAAATGTTTTATATATTTTCTAAAAAATGCGTCGTATGTAAATAAAAACGTCGTATGTAAATGAAAAAGGAAGCCCAGATAAGCTCAGTGATGTAATTGCCCCCTTCCGTCTTGCACATCTGTGTACGACGCTCGTTGCCCACACCATCAACTCTCCAGAGTCTTCCCACCCTCACTACCTGCAATAAATTCTCGTTTTCATCCCATTCACCGCCATCGGCCTGCGCCGCTTGTAAGAGCTGCCTTGACCGTCTCCTCTTGCGACGGTGCGGTTTCCCATCCCCACTCGCCGCACCGCACACGACACCACAGGCGCCGCCCGCAGGACTGCCACCTCCCAGCCCCGCCCCCTTTCCCCGCCCCGCCTCGTCCCAGCCCCGCCCCCGACCTGCCCCACGCCGCCCCCGCCACCTCCCGCCCCGCAAGCCGCACCCGCCCCGCAAGCCTCGCCCCGCCCCCAACCACGTCCCGCCCCCTTTCCCCGCCCTGCCTCGTCCCAGCCCCGCCCCCGACCTGCCCCACGCCGCCCCCGCCACCTCGTGCCCCGCACGCCGCGCCCCGCTCCCAACCACGCCCCGACCCGTCTCCGCCCCCCCTCACCCCGCCACCGACCCTCGCCCCAGCCCGCACCCGGCACGCCCCCGCCACGTCCCCCACCCCTCGCCCCTTGGGGCTGTGGCTGCCGCTTCGCGCCGCGGTCGCGGCCGACGGGCCGACTGCAGTTAAATTATGCCGTTACGACCCGGTTTATTATGTGTGTAAAAGCGGACTTGCTCGGATCCAGGGGAGCAGCGTTTACTGTGGCCGAGAATATCTCGGCGTTATGGAGGGTTTTTACTCGGTCTCTGCGCGCGCCGCGCGGAATATTCTCTTTTTACTTCTGGCTGAGGATCCGCGAAGGGAGTTTCCCGAGCTGAGGAATATTTGTAGATGATTCGATTCGACGACTTCGCATAACCGTTCCGATATGCTTTGAGGGGGAGCGGCGGAGAAGAAATATCTTGCCCTTCGAAACGTTCGTCTCCTTTTATAGCGCGCTATTCTATTTTATTTCATATAATGCGCGTCCCAGATTCAGTCACATGTACATTCTGATATAACAATACCCTCATTTAATAAGAACTGGTGCATATAAACAGTTCATAAAAAAAGATTGGACAAAGTACCCGGACAGCCAAGAAGACAGAGACAAAGTACTTGTCTGCACGACCTGTACAGATTGGTTCAGAATAAATATTATAAACGACTCGGGCATGTAAGGGGGTTGAAGTTTATCACTTTTGCTACATTTATTGGGAAATTTTATGTATTAAGGCTACACTTGTGACATTTGCCCCTAATTGGTTAGGCCACTCACCCTGCACTGGCGATGACAGGTACACAAACTCTCTTTGACTCCGTCTGAAAGTGTCGTGCCAAAACCTAGAGCATGATGAGCTGTCTTCCAATCAGGGGCGAATGTCACAAGGGTAGCTTCGTTGTGTGTGATTTCCCTCCATATGTTCATTAGCAAAAAGAGTTCATCATCCATCCCCTTACATGCCCTAGATGTTAGTAACATTCATTGTGAGTCTTATGTAGAAGGTTTTGTTCTGTATAATTAAGTTATTAATTAAATATGTTATTATTTAATTTTTTAGTTTAATGAAAACATATTTTAATATTTAATCATTCCTTAGTTATTACTAGTTACGAATATTTTATACAGGTTAACCCCAGCTTGATATGGGAACATTAGAAATGAGCACTCGGCAAATGCGTTTTAGTGAACGTTTGAAAGCTGTTTGTTAATCCAGAGCACCACCTGTGCGATGCATTATTTCGCTAAAGAAAAAAACGGTAGACTTTCTTCTAAGTCTAGTCAAAATAACAGAATGGCACGGCACACTGTGTCTGCATTTTTTTTTTCAAGCAAAAATGTATTTTTCTTTTTCTTCCTTCTCAAGCTTTAAATTTCCTCGGAGGGTGTACATAACACGCCGAGATAATTTCGCGTAAACGGTCGAGTCGGGGCGAGCGGAGATGTGTTTATCAAAGAACTGCTGCGTGATAAAAAGGTCGCACGCTCTCCCGTTCCCTCGCTCGCGCACGCGTGCGCGTGCGCCGTCGGAGCGAGGATGGCGTGCGACCTTCCCCTTCACTGAGCAAACATTCGTCCCCCGCTCTGTAAACTCTTTGCCCTCTCCACTCCTTCGAGGGAGCAGGCTCCGCACAACGGCCGGCTGTGTACGCGAATAGATGACCCCGAGCTGCTTAAGTCCCTTATCATCACCCTGGGTGCCCCGGCGTTTTAATAACTCGGCGTGTTTGTCTCTGGGTTTTAATACGCGGACGAGTACTTTGCCCTCGGCCCCTCACCCGCGCGTGTGTGTTACCTACGTGCGCCTCCCCCCCCCCCCCACGTGTGTCGAACTTTGTCTATAGGCTTGGCCACGTGGTGAACCCTCCACCTTTTCCTCCTGGAGGCCTGGAGGCTTCAAACGAACTCTTTTCACTCTGCTTCTGGTCATCCTCAGTAGCATCAAATGACCCCGATGTCTCCCATTCACGGTTCCTGCGCCACTGGCCGATCCCCCCCCCCACACACACAAACATACAAAGACCATGAGTTTTCGTTTATCTACCTTTATTTGGCAAAATTGATTTAAATATTTAGTTATATTCGAATTATGTAATTATTTAAACAATAATATTTTATAGTATCAAATCTACAGAACATCCCCAATATACAATATAATAACAAATCTGTTTATTATTTAACATAATTCTACGAATCCCCTCCCCCCTCTCCCCCGAAAAAAATTATCGGCTGGATTCGCCCCGCCCTTCACATTTGGCCTGCCATTCTCAACTGGGGTTGTAGTGGCGAGCTGGATTTCCCAGGATGTTACATGAGATCCACAAGTGAATATGAAATTAGAGATCCCCTCTGGTACTTCGCGTACTTTGCCTTTTCTACCCAAGCGACTGTCATCTACTGCTGCGCTAGAGACAAAGTGAATCAACGCACTTTGACGAATTGTTCAGGTGATTTAGAATCTTTGGGAGGCAGAAAAGCACTCTAGAATAGAGTATTTGTCTGTCTGTGCTAAAATTGAGGGTTTGTCATTTATTTTCTCTGACCAGTTAAATTACGTATTACAAACAGAACGTATTATTAATAAGGAATATACATTTTACTTTCTGTTTGTTTTTGGTCCATCAATCAATTTAATTTTTTTTAAAATTTGAATGTAATCCAGCTCTTGATGCTGATCGTACACTTTTTCTCTCAGCATCTGTCTCTACCACTGAATCTGTTTTATGTTAGAATTTCTTTGTAGTATGTTCTCGGAGTTGGAAACAACTTTTTGTGGCTAACGGCTTTCACTATTCTAGTTCACTTCTTGTGCTCCACCCACGAGAGAGTCTCTCATCTGACATTTTACTGCCCTCGCACCATTGTTCCACTCAGCACTCATTTTCGCCTAGGAAAGGTCATGTGAGAAATACCATGTGTGCCAGTCTGGCCTTTCTTGTAATACCAGTGCCGCCAACGTTACTATATTGTTTTGTGCATCCAATATGGGTTATTCATAAGTAAATGATTATTTTTCTGTGCCGCAAAGGAATTGCCAGCCATTACTTTGCTAGTCAATTCATAAGTTTGATTGATTGTTGGTAATTCCGGACGCGTCAACTGGTAAGGTCATTGGATTCGTAGGCTTCCGCGGGATGAGCCGCGTCTTGGTCGATGGAGCTGACGTTTGAGCCATCTTGTTGTGGCCTTCTTCAGAGCTATACTCCCATAAGTGGAGTGCATGGTTTGCCTCGGGAAGTGGCGGTGTTCTTCTCCCGCTTGATGGCGAGATCTGGCGCCGACCTACCGTTGGCTAGCAGGGTTATCCCCAACCATGTATCTCCCACCAGCGGGGCACCGCCACAGCCGGGACAAGCTCTAAGCTCCCGACATGTGTGGCAGTGTAGTGCATGTTAGGATAAATGTGTGTAAGCAAGGAGAGAGGATAGTACAAGGTAGGGAAACGCACGTCCTGTGGCCCGTTTGTTAGGGTACTACTTCGGCGTTCGCCTGGTTTGATCGGAGAAACTACGGAAATCTACTGATCAGATTATCCAGCAGCTAGAATTCTCCTACAGACAACGGCTGAATTCGACCCAGCTATGTACCTGGCGTCGAAAAGAGGCGTTCATAAATCTCTGAATAAATGTGTTTTTTAATATAATGCATAAGTAGAATATTTAACTGACTACAATACCAGGACCGACTGTGCTGGAAATGACCTTCATACGCATCTCCTTCCTCAGGTCTTAGCTAAGCTGTCTCAGCTCCAGCGCTGGCGAAGTCGTTGATTCGTTGGTCGCGGTCACTCGGCTCCTCGTTTCCCTTGCGCCTCCGCGTCCCCGCGCTGTGCTTCCGCCGCGCCCCCTCGCGGTGCAGCTGCATCGGCCTGAGCCGCGGCCGCCGCCGCCGGAGCGGCTTCCCGCAAACACTTTTTGCGGCGCCTAATGGGCCGCCCGCGTGAAAAAGGCCCCCGGCTAATGGAGTGGAGGGTGACCGACCTCCCTGCTCCCATCCGCCCGCCCTTTACGCCGGGCGGCGGACGAGCGACGGGCCGCGCAGTCTGCGGCGCGCCGCGGCGGAATTGGATCGGAATTGGTTTTATTGTGCCCTGCAAGTCCCGATGCACCCGATCAGTTCGTCCGGATAACCGATTCCGATTTCGGGTGTGGTAGAAGTGGGCTCTTCAATTTTAGTAGAGACCGGGAGTGGTGGCTCAGTACATTAACTGATGTCACTGCAGCGCCTCTCACCGGGAGGTCCTAGGTTCGAGTCCCGAAAGTGGTAAGATTATCGACACTAGCTTGTCATCTAGGTCGAATTCAGTCGCGGTCTGGAGGAGAATTCTAGCGGCCGGCTGCTCTGATCAGTAGTTTTCCGTGGTTTCTCAGATTAACACCAGGCGAATGCAGGAGCAGTACTCTAACAAACGGGCCACGGACCGCGCGTGATCTTTCCTTCCTCTTCCTTATCATATCCCAACCCCTCACACACACACACACACACACACACACACACACTAACATGCACTACGTTACCACACATACCGAGAGACCGGCCTGGGACTTGAAACTTGTCTCCGCTAGGGCGGTGCCCTGCTGGTGGGAGATAACTGGTTGGGGAGAACCCCGCTAGCCGACGGTAGGTCAGTGCTGCATCTGGCCATCCAGCGGGGGAGACCTCCGGCACCTCCCGAGCAAAAAAACGCACTACACTTACAGGACTAATGACCTGGTAGTTGACGCACCACGAAAAACTCAATCAATCAATCAATTTTCGTAGATTGATTGCGATTTTTGGACATGGTGTTCTGTACTGTAAAGCAAACCTTTGAGACGAAAATACTACGTATGAATTAGTTCTTTTTTGTAAGGATTTCGAGAATTACTTCACGATATTGGATGTTGCGGAGGGTACAGAGCCTAGGAATAACCAGTACTCACGTTTAATTTGTTTTATTACCTTGTTCTATCGCCTGTGAATTTAAAAAAAATCTCAATAACGTGGAGAAGATTATTTCAAACGCGGAAATGGGGCAAATAAAATTACGAACATGATTGTAATACTGTAAATGTAAATCTTCTTTTGACTTGGAACCTTCTTTCCACTGAGATTTTTAAAAAATTCAAAACTTCAATGATAAAATTATAGTTCTGACAATTTCGATGCAGCCTCCGACGACGCGGGACAACCTTATTTTTATTTGAAAATTTGAAATGTTAACGCGTATTTAGTTGATACACACGCATCTACTTTAAAATTGACCAGACATATAATCAACTTTGCAACTCCGAGAATCAACTGAAACGCACGGAAATAATGATTTCGTGGAATCTTCCTTGTGTCATGAACACTATTGTAAAATACATTTACTCGGAATTGATTGTTTATTTTCAGAAACCTTGGCGCAATCAGCGCTTTCTGGTTTGCCTCGGTTAAAATTAGAACATAGTTCACGTGCTCTGTTGTTAATAAAGAAAAGAGAAAAGGAAAAAGAGCAGAGTGAGTGATGGAATTGAGAGTCTAATAAATGAGGTAATTCAATTCCGCGCGAGGGAGAATCGGTGCGGAACGTAAATATCATTGAGCGAGTGTCTGCGAAGCTGAGCAGGGCGCCAGAAGCCGGGAGGGAAACGAGACGCAGGGAGCTCCGTAGGCCAGAAGGGCCTACGCTGGGCCGGACGGAAGGGCGGAGCAGGAAGCCTGGCTTCGGTCGCCGCAGCGCGCCGCGGTAGTGCTGACACGACATTGTGGAGAAAGAGAGAGAAGCCCTCCTGCGTCGTGGACGTTGTCGCCGTCGCCCAGCCCCTCCCATCGCCATCGCCATCGCCTACGCCTACGCCATCACCTTCGCCGTCACCATCGCCATCGCCATTGCCATCGCCATTGCCATTGCCATTGCCATCGCCATTGTCATTGCCATCGCCATTGTCATTGCCATCGCCATTGTCATTGCCATTGCCATTGCCATTGCCATTGCCATTGTCATTGCCATTGCCATTGCCATTGCCATTGCCATTGCCATTGCCATTGCCATTGCCATTGCCATTGCCATCGCCTTCGCCATCGCTATCGCTGTTGCCATTGCCATTGCCATCTACATCACCATGGCCATCGCCATCACCACTGCCTCCTCCTTTCTAGGTATCCCTGTCGGTTTGACGCTGCCTCCACAGCCCCGACCACCCTTGCCGTCTCTTGCGATCCAGCTTCTGCTCCCGGCCTCGCCCCCACCTCCATCCAGTGCGCGCATATTTTTTTAACACGCCGCGCGCGATACACGATTTCTCGTGCACGTTTTCCGTGTGCAAAATTGATATTTTTTTTCATTCTAACTAGGGTACGAAACATCTTTTTCACACGGCGTGTACGTACAGTAACATGCACTACTCCACCACATATTCTGGGAGATCGATCGGGAGCTTAGAGCTTGTCCCGGCTGGGGCGGTGCCCCGCTGATGGGAGAATCCTGGTTAAGGGGAAATCCCGCTAGCCGATGGTAGGTCGGCGCCGGATCTCGCCATCCAGCGGGGGAAGATCACAGCTATCTCCCGAGGAAAAATCACGCACTACACTTACGGGACTAATGACCTACGCTGTTGACGTGCCCGGAATTACTAACCAACCAACACACAGCGTGTTAAAGAATAGTGTACGGGAAACGTGCGGGGTTACGTACTTGTTACGTAATTCACTTTTTGGCATATAAGTAAAGCTCATGGACAAAATGAGCGTGCGCGGAAATAGTGGGCGTCGTCCTCTCACATCCGCCGCGGTACATTGCCCATTTGTTGGTATATTGTTTCGGCATTCGCCTGGTACTGAAAGGGAAAACAATTCAAGGAAAACTACCGATTAGAACTGCCGGCCGCTAGGATTCTTTTCCAGGCAGCGGTGGCATTCGACTTTGCTATCTCGCTAGTATCGAAAATCCGCCACCGTCAGGCCTCGAACCCTAAGATCTCCCGATCAGCCACTGTAGAGTAAGCGGCAATGCTGGCTCTGCGCTAAACTCATCCGACTCAGCCTCCCGATTACATTTTCATACCAGGAGGGGTTTTGTTTGCCTCAACGAAGGATCCTGCTTTTTCGGCCGATGCTCGACGTCTCGTCAAGACGATCCACCGTTCCTGTGCCTTCCGCTCTCCACCCAACCACCACCCCCATCCTCATACCCACCGCAGCCCCCGGCCTCCGCCGCCACCACCACCTCCCCGCCGCCCCCGCCGTGGCCTCGTCGCCGAAACTCGAGCCGCGCGCGAATGGGCGCGGAAAAGGAGCAGCGCGACGCGTGCGCCGCGCGCCCAGGGGTCGCTTTGCGGAAGCCGCTCGCCGCAGCCTGCAGGCGCTCGCGCGTATCGCGTTCCCTCCGAAAGACCCGTCCGCGGGGCTGTGACTAATAAGGATAGACATGGGCCGCAAGGGTGCACGCTCATGTTATGTATTCGGTGGACGGATTGGCTAGGGAAGAGGCTACCCCTCGTAAAATTCCACCCTGACCTGGATATGTCCAATGTCAGTATCTTGTGATAGGACAGGATTATAAACTTGTGCTATTATGAGTATGGTGATACAAGTGTAATGTATCTTTAAACACGTTTTCAAATTTGGTTTATTATATAAGAACTAAACATCCGCCATGTGTCATTAATTTCGTTCTTACGTCGTTAATATTGAGTTCATCTCCTTATTGACCAGTTGTATTTATGCACACTTGTTATAAAATATAATATTGAAGTACTCTCGTTTTCAATGTACATTGATCATTATTGAAGTTCTCTCGTTTTCAAACTGCTTTGTCTCTTTCAGAATAGAAAAGTTGAAAATAATTGTAACTGCGAAACCATCGGAGTCAACAAAAACCCAGCGTAATCTCCGCTTAGTAGTTTTCTAAAAAGTGTTGGATATTAAACTACAACATGGCCGTCCGTTATTGTCGGAGCTTCTTTCTATCGCGGCAAAACATAATAACGGGCTCTTCCAATGTTTACACGGGGGCGTTCTACTTCCACACTTCCGTTTTTCAGGAGTAAGCCGCTTAATATTTGGGGTTTCCCTGCAATATGAAAGCCCGCGGGAAACGATATTGACGAGCTGCCAGCTGATGCTCGCCACCACCCGCAAACGCCGGGGTAAAAACGGTGGAAAAACCTTTCCCAGAAGTTCCGAGGGCGGATATTGTATCGATGGAAAAGGGAATGTCTAATGGCATTCACAGTCACGGATGACTGGCTAAGGCGGGGCGGCGTTCAGCTTTGTGATTAAGAAAGCGGTAGGATCGCATGCGAGTAGAACAGAACGTTTCCAGTGGAGAATGTATGACCAATAAATATTGTGACTGGTCGACTCGTTAGTGTAGGTCATTGCCATGAGCTCAACTTTATAAAAAAAATGATATTCAGGGGTTTTGTCGGTTTTGAATTGACGTCTTTTTTCAAGAAAGATTAGCAGAAAACAATAGGGGAATGTTTTGCTAAAGGTTGAAAGAAATGTCATGCGTGACTTACGTACAGAAAACGAAATATTCCTTATATATATATATATATATATATATATATATATATATATATATATATATATACACATATATATATATATATATACATATATATATATATATATATATATATAGTTACTATATTTATTCATGCTTCTTTTATTTCGTGAATGTCTACCCTGGGGAGTGGGGGGATCAGATATTGGGTCCAGGAGACATCAAGTTTTCCGCTAAAGAATAGTTTATTTATGCTGAATATAAAATGTACTATATTTCTTGAATTACTCTTAATATTTATAATGTTAACAACTGGTGTATTAAACGACTTTTGTTAGTAAAGAAAATAAGTAGAAGCCATACATTTGATTCCGTATCGTTGGCTTCTCGAGGAGGGGGTAGAAACCCCATGTAATGTTGTTTTAAACAAACATTGGAATAATAGTCATGATCAGGTTTTAAGTAATTTTTCGGGTTTGGCCAATATATCTCTTTCATTGCTTCTAGTATTTATAAGTTAGTTCTTCAGAAATTCTGTTCCTCGGCCAAGATCACTGTTTCATAACGTACGAAATGTATTCATCCAGTGAAAGAAGGATATTTGTGTAACGGAGGAATTATTTTAAGCACTTCACCTTTGACAAGGAATCGACATTTTCTCGTCGCTTATATAATGCCGCTCTCGACCTTGTGATCAACTGGCGTAAAATAATTGATTACCCCCTAGAGGTCATGGTAGTCCCAAATTAGATTGCTATAAATGGAATTCGGTTCTGTGATGTTAGGTTAGCTGTCTCTTCACAGTACATACCTAAGAAATTTTCTTTTATAAATTCATGGAACATTCTTTGTTCTATTGATCGATTCATGAAGTAATGTGGCGTTTTAAAAATCAAAACTGTAAAGCTGGAGTGCCGATATTTATATTTGAGAGTGTACTAATATATATATATATATATATATATATATATATATATATATATATATATATATATATATATGGATTAAAAATAGATTGCGATGGAAAATGCAGGCAGCATTTCAAAAGAGATGTTTGCTCTATTTTACACGAATATCATGCAATAAAAAAAGAAAGAAATATTGATTAGTATTTAAACATCAAGATGAACTCGACTGTTCGTTCTCCGAAGATTAAATACTTTCTCAAAATGTCAAACCGAATCTCTTAGAGCTATCTCGACTGAAAGCCACGTCTCTGTAAGGTTGTTTCCTCTATTATGTTATCAACCCGAAAGTAATTTGTCCTGGTGGGGCAGTAGCGCCGGGTGCCAGATCCCATCTCCGTGCGCAGTATAAAAGACAGAAGGGCAGCGGCGCGCCGAGTATCTGCGAAGGATCTCGCCTCCCACGGCGCCGCGGCGGCCGAAGCGCACACGACGCGCAGTTTACGAGCCGCTGGGGCCAATGAGCGCGGCGGCGCGAGGCGCGACCGCGAGGTCGATTGGAGCGAACGCGGTCACCGGGAGCGAACGACGGCCGCAAGTGCCTCCGCGTCGCGCGACCGGACGCCGCCGCTCAAGAGCAGCTGGGGACACGCCCCCGTGTCCTCCGCCGCCGCCGTCGATACCCGGCCGGAGCCTCCGTCGCAGTCTGCCCTCTTATCTCCTGCCTCAGTGGCCTTCCTCGCCGCTCTCCTTCCTTCGACGACGTGCATCTCTTTCTCACGGGCCACCCACTGTGGGCTGCTACGTTCACTTGAAGAAGCTTCGAAGCTCCTTCTCGTAACTATGCAACTGCGCAGTTTTCACATCTGATTGCAAGAATTGGTATTGGCATGGCATAATGATATTTTCTGATTGGAGACTCAGACCATCCTAGTTCGTGAGTTTATATATTTATGTGTATAAATCCCCCGAGTATAATCATGATTGTTCTTAATTTCATACACTTTTTAACCATTTATACTGATCACATTGCTGATTTTCTTATCTTCTGCGTCAGTGGTCTTCCTCACACTTCCTTCCTTCCTTCGATGACGTTGATTTCCTTCTCCCCGACCACTCGCTGCTCTACTAGAATACGCTTCGAAACTCATTCTGATATTAACTGTGCAACTGCTCAGTTTTCACATCTGAATGCAAGAATTGGTATTGGCATGGCCTTATGATCTTTTCTGATAGGTGTTTAAGAAGATGTCTGCACCGATGATCCCACTACCCTTGTTTGTATACAAATTTACAAAGCCGGAACGAATACTATCATATCAATGTTTGCAAAAATGCTCGTTCCTATCTGCATTCACAATTGAACTTAATATGAGTACTATGTACGGCAGAGATGCCAGAGCTTAAGAACCCGTCCACAGATTGCACTTCTCCCCATAGCATGACACACAATTCTTAGCTGTTTTTTGACGTTAAATAAAATAAAATACCCCGTGTATAAACGTGATTCTTGGTAAATTCATACATACTTCTTTACCATTTGTACTTTATTCACATTACTAATTTCTATCGCCTTAGTCGCCATCTCCACCACCACTCTCCCATTTCAAGTCCCCTCTCCCGATTACCATCTCCCTGACGTAGGGCCAAATTTCTTCCCCTGCACTCGCCCAACCCCTGTTTTCGCGCTGCCCCCAACACCCGCCCTGTCTCCTCCGCCGCGCCCGTCCGCCTCTTCCAGTCTCCGCCGCCTGCGCCGCCGCCGCTCCAAGTGTCGTGCTCGGAGCTATCGATTCCCGGGCGGTGCCGGGGAGCGGCGCCGACGGCGGCGGCGGCGGCGCACAACTAACTACCACCTCTTGCGTAAAACCCGAAGGCGGACGCGACGGAAGCCTGCTCTCGCGGGGTGCTCGCGATAAGCCCTAACGACTGCCGCCCGCTACCCGCCGCCACGACCGGCCGGCCGGCCGAGCGGCCGAGCGGGTTGCGTCACCCGCCGACCCCGGCGACGAGGCGCAACCCCTAATTTTCTCATCTCGTATTCTCACTGTACATCGGTGGGTGGCTACAAATAATAAAAGAAAACTCGTTGTCAGTGTGTTCCGTTTATTGTTACGTAAGGTGTAGGGAAATTAAAACGTCTGTTACGTAGAATTTTGATATACATTTTTCAGGTCATCTGCAAAGTATTTTGTTTTACTATAAAAACAAATATAGTTTAAACGATTAAATATTAAATAATTAATTCTACAGAAATCTAATAATTTTTCTATGAACTAGAATTATATGCTTCTGGTCTACTATTGTGATTACTATTATACAAAGCAATGTCAAAAACAATTTTAGACGAATTTTAACTCTTTTATACATTAGGAACTCAATATTATTCGAAAGTTACTTGAAAAAAATATTCAACGAATTTTTTAGCATTTCACTAGCGAGTGGTCCTTCTTCCATTCATGGAAAATAAAAGCATTTACGCTGAAAATACACGTAAATTATACGCTTTATGGATTCACAGAATATTGAATGAGAATGCTGTTTCAATCATTTCAAAAGCGATAAAAATGTTCATTAAATATTCATTTCTCTTTTACTGAGAACGCTTCCGAAATATATTCTACACATGCAACATGACCTGTGAAAATAGCTTTACCTAGAATGTGGAATATTGACTCACTCGACGAGACAAGGTCAAATATTAGACGAGTTCTATAAAAAAAGACTACAAATAACGAGTCATTACTCATTTTTGAAGAAAATATTACAGGATAGCATTTTAACGGACTGTGTCAATTAGTTTTGTTTAGATCTCCGAGATGTTTTGACATTGTCGTAGTTGACGTATATCCAAATGTGATTATTGGTTGACATGTTAAATGTTTGCTCAAATTATTTCGTTTTATTATGACCTTTCAAAAAAAGATTTTTGAAAACATATTTTTATGTATTTTTATTTTTTTGTTTCTACTGAAAATTTACTATTTTTCCCTTCAGTTTTTGAAGGACAGCTATTTATTAAGCATCTAGAAAAATCGAAATCAACGTGGATGTGTACTGAATGTAATAAATAAGTTTATATTTAAGTTTCTCATCAAAATCTGTTCCAAATAATTAATTAAAATAACGAAAGGAATGTGCTAATACAAAACCGTATTTTTCGAATTAAAGATTTGATAGTAGAATTCGATTAAGTCAAGTAATATAATGCGGACAATATCGGAAATAGAAGTTCACATTTAATAATATCATGCTTTGTGGGTTCAGACATTATTCGAAAGTACTCTAATTTAAGTAACATGTAGTATGATACATCGCTGCCAAGTACTAGATTCGTTGTGATTATGATTAAAGCACCCTAGCTTGTGTAACCTTACCTCTAATGGAGAATGAAGTATTGGGGAGATGATAACAATGAAGATAAAAATAATGTCGGTGCAATTATAAAAGAAAGTCAGGAAAGACCATAGACCCTACCAAAAACTCACTCTGTGCTCGAGAAATTCCACTTGACGTAACCAGAATTTGAAGCCCGATCCCCGAAAGTGCAAAGCAAAGCACGATCCTCGAAAATGCGCTCCAACCGCTACACTGAGGAAGCAATGAAAAAGAAAATTTGCCTCCCCGACACATCGACGTCGAGTCGTAAACGATACGTCAAATGGCCAAAACGCAACCTGCCGTGGCTCGAGCTGCTATACTTGGGTTTTCGTAACGTGGCCGATGACGTTAGGTCATTTTTACACCTCCCGCCTTATAAAACGAATATTTTTAATTAATTCGCGAACGTCCTTTTAATGGGGGCTCATGACCTCAAACATATGCTTGTCGCTGTTATAAAGATTCATTTTATCAGGCAGGAGGTGGAAAAATGACCTAATGTCATCGGCCACGTTAAAAAAAACGAAGTATAGGGAAGGCTGCGAGGACAAAAAGCCGCGTTCCGCCACGGCAGCGGTCGGGTCGTCGGCGTCCGGCGCGGCGCGGCGCGGCGCGTCGGTCGCCCGCGGCGCAGGGACGGTCCTCGCGTGGGTCGCCTGGCGACCGGACGCCGCCGTCCGCCTGACCGTCCCCGCCCGGCCCCGCCCCTCCCCGCCTCGTGTGTGACGTCGGCGCAGCAGTCGCTTTTTGAGTCGCATCGCCCCGCACGCAACGCCGCCTCTGCCTCTGCCGCCGCCGCCGCCACCGCGCCGTCGTCCCTCTGCCACATCCGTCAGTGCGCGCGCGACGGCCTAGCTGATCGGCCACCGCTCGTCCTCTTCGCGTGAGCGTCGTAGACTCGTTCGTCGCGCGGTAGCTCCACGCATTCTTCGCAGGTATTGTGTTGGGTCACAAGCGGATGTGCGTTACCCATTTTTCTTTTATTTTTTCCTTCTTTTTTTTCATTTCCCTTTCGTTTTTCCCATTTCGTCCCTTTTCGTTCGTTCCTTTTTCTTCTATTGTTATTTATTATGTTATTTTCTAGTTTTTCTTTCTTCCCCATTTTTATTTCCTTTTCAATGTTTTCTTTTTCTTTTATTTTTATTCATTATTTTCTTTGTCACCTTTCTTTTGTACCATCTTACATCTAGAAGATGATCATAGTTAAATTTCAGTCAAAAGTTCGCACCACGCAAACCAATTTCACAAGTTCATTACAAATGTGAACTTTATGGTGTTTAGGACATATCAGTTTTTTTTAAACTATTTCATTTGCTATTATAACGTTTTAGTGTATTAATGTCCGTGTCACGTAAAGACTGCCTACAATTGCTTGGAACATCTTAGTGGAACTCTTTAAGCCAGCACGATTTTACGATTCCCGTCTTATTAGCACCGATAATATGCGAAAAATGTAATTGAGAACTTTTAACAGTTTTAAAATTTATTTCGATTTTAATTCAAAATGCTTCTTAATGGACCTATCTTATACAACAAAACCTAAAAAACGGCAATAAATTCGTTAATAATATTTGACTGCAAGTATCTAATCTTAAAAGAACATTTTTCGTGATCTTACAACACTTAAATTTATTAATTTCTTACTTACTGACTACTATATCTTTTACTTACCTAGAAATATTGACTTCTTACACATACTTGTGGTATCTCGAAGTAATGCTTCAATGCTGTTTTTTGTGACTATTTCATTTTTCTATGAAATTAATTTCGTTAACAGACATGTTGCCAGTAAGTGTAACAATTTAGAATTTGCCGTGTACAATAAATTTAGTTTACATTGGTTTGAGAAATCTGATATCTTTTATTGCAATTCTGCCGATTTTACTTTTCCACTACGATAATACAGCAAGTGTTAATATTATTGATTTTAAGGATTTGATTGCCAAAAAGAATCATGCAACATTATTATATGCTCAAAATAAGTTCGAAAAGTGATTGTACGATTCAGACAAGTTATCTTTAAGTTGAACGATGATTTTCATTTCTATCTTGGCTCAAGGTAACACGAAATTCTGGTTTTTAAACATCCAATAGACTGACGACATTCTGCCGAAAACCTTTCTTACAGTGGCAGATCTCACTTTGCATTTGAAATCGAATTCGATTTGTGGCCTCGAATATATTCAAATTATGATACTATTGATAGAAGTTTAAATTTTACGATCGCGTTTACGATGTGCCTTGTATTATTTGGGATCTATCTTTGTCCATTCCAGTGTCCAAGTAGACCCATTTTCTCCTAGAGATTTCTTGCATTCCGATGAATATTCAGGAGGCCGTATGTAATTCTGTCCTTCACCTTTAGGTGAAGGTTGAAGGAAGAAATATCGCGTGAGGCTAGTGTTCGGTTCAGCAACCTCCACTTTAGCTTTCACAGGACTAGTTCGAAGAACAATTCCCTCTTGCTCGATTGGGTGAAATGTGAATCAGGCTTTCCAAATTGCGAGGGTGTGCATCCCCTCTCTTCTTCAAGTGTGTTGTGCCTCAGGTTTGCTATACTGCAGAATTATTACAGCACAGAAAGCATAAGGAAAGGTTAATACTATTAACAATTAGTGGTATTAAAGCGTCAGCTGTACTGAACTTATTTTGGGAGGAGTTTTGTTTTTGAAGCCTTACAATCACTATTATGAAACTCTTTCTATTCTTAATTTTGTTGTTTATCTAAGGCGCTTTTCAGTCAGTCCTAAGGATGACGCACCATGGATGAAAAGCAACGAGTAAGACAATACAAGATAGTGTTTCATTACTTCGAGATAATACTTTTTTTATAATAGCAATTGGTGCATTCCAAAACAGTCTATCTTTAACTGTTATTGCGTTCGATTGTTTTTTTCTATTTTCCTGGTATTTCGTCGTCTCTTGTCTTTCCAATTAATTCTTAAAAGTGTACCAGGTCTCAGGTGACTATATTTAGTTTTTTTAATGGGAACTGAAGTCTCGAATGAAATGTTTTTAGGTAGCATTCGACATGTTCCCTCTCGTATAACGTTTCCTTCCGAACGCAAAATAATTATGAACCAATTCCGCGAAAAAGAAAAATGACTCCGTTTACGAACAAAGACTGAGGATGACGTCGTGCGACTGCTTCTGCGTTCCTGCGCATTTGGCTTCTCATGCAAACAGCTTGGTTCAACATTGGAGCTTCCAATTCCTCGTTATTCGAACGTTGCAGGAAGTTTGTGAATTTTAATAAGCGTCGTCTTGGTGCTGGATGTTTGCTCCCCTTCCGCTTGCGGCGAATATTTCTTGAAAGGTCAACAACTCTATTTGCATTGACGTTGCGAGCGCGGATGCAAATTACAGTTCTGTGCCTCCGCGGGGTAGTGGGGGGTACGTCGGTCACAGCGCGTCGTGTTGCCAGCTGTTGTTCTTGCGACACTTTGTTTCCGCGTAATCGTTATTTTATTAGGGGTTCTTGAAATGGTTTAGAAGTTAGAACACTTGAATTGTAATAAAGCGGAAGCTTCTTTGTTTATCCACGTGTGTTACGTATGATTTTGCGGCTAAAGAGCATCCGAAGTTTTCGGGTGTTTTCTAATGATGTGTTCCTTTAGGAAAACATTACTCTTCACTGATCTTAAATTCGGTTATAAGTTAGTATTACGATTATATTTAGGGAGTTAATATGTCTATGTGTATTTGGGGAAAGCAAGATACACTGGCTTGTGAGTTTGGGTTCTCGAAATGAGGTTCATTACTCCAAAATGGGTATTTGGGTTTTGTGGCTCTTATGATCATATTATAGACCTGATGCAAAAGAAGACAAACTGTATAATAAACACTAGTGTTAAGAAAGTGTCAGGGGAATGGTCGTGGGAAACTGCAGGACTGTTGTTGCGCATCTGCAGAATGTGTCGATAGCCGCGCGAATTGTCAAAACAGGTTTTTATGAATACTATCAACATTACACGCACTCTCGTATAAATACTATCAACATAATACCACGGTTCGTCCATATTATTTTCAAAACGTGCTCTTTAGGGCAGTGAAATATAGAACTCTTTTTTTTTATCAAAACATGCTCCACTTTTCACCAACATATCCTTTGTCTATGTGATTAGGTCTAATAACTTTGTGTTCACACTCTAATTTCATTGATCCCCTCCAAAAAACAATAGAGAGTTATTTTATTTACACTTACACACCTATAAGAAAAAATTAACTCCACAAAATACACTTCATTTGTGGAAGAAATCAAACAGACGAAAATTGTTTGGGAGACATTGTTGAGGCATAAACCGAAATTCACGGTTCTCTTTCCTCGCATATTTTTCAAGTTGCAAAATGGTGTCTGACACTCGTATTAACTGGTCCCCACAAAAATATGCATATTGCATCTGCTTCAGAGAAAGGAAATGCCGAAAAACACGTGAGCAATTGATGCAGAACATGTCAACCCGAAAATATCCATATCCTATACTCACAAGTATGTACACGTCGCCTTTTTTCTTTGCTAGAATTCGCTTCAAAATTTAATATTACATCGGCTTAAATTTTATTAATATCTCTGAAAACTATTACTTCGTCCCATTGATGCATTCCTCAATATATTTTGAAAGACAGCGACAATGTTCACTTTTTTACGACAGACTTCAATTGGAGTCCTCACTAGAAAAGGCGGTCGTTTCGTATTGGATAATGGAGAAAAGCAAAGATTGGGAAGGGAGCTAAAAACAACCCTCATTTCACTTTCAACTTGCTCCGACATTGACCGAACTCTGGGAACCCGGAGGAAATCTCATTTGGAGCGACCGCCCCGATGCCATTAAGCACGGGACCCCATTAGGAGACAGTAGACTCGCGTCGAGAGCTAACAAAGCGGCCACCCGCTTGGAAGGCTGAGGAACGGATTGCGAAGAAAAACGCGCACGCGCGGTTTGCGAACAATTTTCTCTTTTATTAACAGACTGTTTTCTCCCTCCGATACATGAAGAAAAGGAAAAGTTTCTTAGAGAATGGCAGAAATTAAAGTACGCTTTTATCGTTACATACGTCTCTGGAAGACTGGTTGACAAATGTTTTCTGTTGCCATTTAAAAGGAGATAATTGATTCTTTTCTTCGGCTGATTCTCGTCGCTTTAGAAATTGTTCATGTTTCCGTTCTGTTTTATTTGAAAAGCAAATACAAGAGTATAGGTTATGAATTACCTGAGTTTGTGGAATATATCTTATTATTCATGATATTGGTGGGTGAATGGCGGTAACAATTACGTAATTACGTTCATAAACTAATAGGGAGACCAAAAGATCGTTTATTTCATTAAAGTGGATGTTCCAAGTGTCTGAAAGGGACTTGATTCTTGTACAATGTTGCATTGTTTAATTAAACGTCAAATATTTTGTCCTGCATTGGACTAGAGAGATGGCATTCACAAATTGTTTCAGAGCTTGCACTTCTATCCAGAGCAAAAACAAATATTAGACTAAAAACTCGTAATACTTCAGTGAGCTTGTATTAATTAAACAAATGGTAGTAATTTCATTAGAACAAACTTTTAATATTTTTATGATTAAATAAAAAATGTAAGGTAATTTTTTTTTGTTTATAAAATAGAAGTGCTCTTTTCAATATTTCAAATCAATTTATTTTTAAAAAATCGTTTTGGTGGTCGGCGAAGTTTAAATTTAAGAATATAAGTAGTAAGTTAAGTCAAAGGTTGCTGAACACTGGTTTATGTCAATCAGTGTATAATTTCTCAATAAACCAACTGAGATTGTTCAGGGCAACAACTGTCGCAGCGTTTCTGATCGATATGTTCTAGGATTCGAGTCTCCTCGGTGGAGGATTTTTGGCACCAGCGACACAGCTAGGTCGAATTCAGCCGCGCGCGGTCTATTCTTCCTCATTCTTGTCCCCTCTTCTACCGTTTTACACATAGACGCGTGCGCGCACACACGCGCGCGCACACACATACACACACACACACACACACACACACACACACACGCTAACCCTTACACTTAATACACTACCACATAAGTCGGGAGACCAGACAGAAGCTTAGAACTTGAAGCTGCTGAGGCTGTGCCCTTCTGCCGGAGAGAAACCAGGGGGAGGAAATGCCAGCAAGCCGTCGTGTAGGTCGGCGCCAGTGTCACTAAAGTTTTGCCAAATAGACATGTCACATTTTGAAAATTTGCCCAGTTTTAGCTAAGATGGTGAAACCGTGTTAATTCACCAGCCTGAAAACGGCCCTCTCCAAGTCGTGTCTCACTCAGCCCCACTCGGTTGTAGACTAAACAAATGGTTTTTTCAGGATTTGTCTTTCGTAACAACTGTAGCCAAGATAGTGAAACACTGGAATTGCCGCAGCCTGAAAACGGCCATCCCTAAGCCGTGTCTCACCCAGCCCCCCCTCTTCTATAGACTAAACAACTAGTTCAGCCTTGATTTGTCTTTCGAAGCAACCAAAATAAACTAAACAACTGGTTCATCCAGGATTAGTCTTTAGAAAAATTGCAGCCAAGATAGTGAAAGAGTGTGAATGCCCCAGCCTGAAAACGGCCCGTGTCTCACCCAGCCCCGTCCTCCTTGTTGCAGGTGCAGAGCCCCCGCGGCAGCCGGGCCCTGAGCGCCAGCCAGCCAGCGAGCGCGAGCGCATCCGAGGCGGACA